>JARHVA010001697.1:852500-882500 GCA_037957365.1 Torreya grandis
AGTGATGAGAGATAAGACAAGATGCAAGATGAGATAATCTTAAAAGGATGTACACAAATGTACAAATAAAATATGCACAAGAAGATTTATAGGATGATATGATGATGAAATAATGATATATAAGATGATGATTTATGAATTAATCCTAGATACATGTGTATAGGCTTGGGTAAAAGGTTGATTTGGCTCAAAAACAATACTAGTCTAGCACAACACTCACCAAATCAATCAAACCATAAACCTATCACTATTAAACTAATTTGGGAGTGTAACTTGATGACTACACCATCTAATGGATTCATGTGTGAGGCTATAGGCTGGTAACCCATTATGAATTCTCATAAACCCCCTCAACCCCATTTACACTTAATGGTCATTTGACAATTGATACTAACTCTAGTAGTAAGTCAGATGTTATAACCAAAGGTCCATTCTAGACTTTATGAGATCACTAGGGGCATCCCCAATATACACTAAGTATGTAGGACTTAACTCTATATAGGATGATGTTGGATTCTTGGGTTAGATAATTAACTCTCACCCTTTATGGAAGAACTCTATGGGGTCAAATACTTACCCTAACAATAACTATCCATGATTTTTATACTCTATTTGAACATGGAATGTGGTTGAATTTATGGTGATAAAATCTACATCACTAACTCCCAATTACTATGGAAAGTGTGTGAGTATCACTTCCATGTCACGTTGCCTCATAAAAAAATGGGAGGGGAGGGTTTGTTAGTGGTTTTTGATCCATTAAGACTCATCACTAGGACATAGGGAGGAGAACATACACTAATGTAACCCTCAGATATAGACAAGCAATGAAAAAGATGTATTAATAAATTAATTAAGTGTGATATATATATATATATATATATATATATATATATATATATATATATATATATAATTATTTTCAAAGTACCAAAATATTTTAAAGGCATCCTATAAAATAAGTAATTAGTAGTTTTAATTTAGTAATCTTGAGGGGTAACCTAAAATACAAGATGTTAGATAAAAATATGACCTATAATACAAGTGGTTAGGTAAAATCAAGTGAAATAAAACTACCACCAAAATTTCCCCTATAAAAATCCAAACCAAATGTTAGTCTAATAAACCTAAATAAAAACACTAAAAAAATTGTGGGTTTTACACTATAATGTTTTTGAATTAGGGGCCATGATGTGAGGATCTTGGGGAAATAACCCCTAACTAGGTCGAGGGGAACCACCCCTTATGGTTTCTAGGGGAATCACCCTAAGCGTGATCCTTGTTGTAGTTCAGGACAAGGTCGAGGGGTAGCGTTCCTAACACTAAAATTAATTTGTGACTTGTAGAATCCTTAACATGACTCAAAATTAATTGAAAATGATCCTAAAAAATTCACTCAAAAAGGATAATTTGAAGTCAGAAATGAATGCAAAATTACTAATATAGTAATAAATATCATAAATACACAGTCATTATTATGTAAAATTACATACAAAGAGTCAAAATCGTAGATGACTAGTCAAAATCACATATTAGGACAAATAATTTTGAAAATTTCAAGAAAATTATCATGGCTATTGGGTGGTTAATTAGTTAAAAATCACTCATACATCTTACAAAATTATAGATAGCATGTCAAAATTGTAAATAAAGAGAATCAATTTCTCAAAGATGGTTGGGTAGACTGTTAGTGGTTAGGGCAAAACCATGACTGTTAGAGGTAAAATCACAACTTAAAATCAAAACCATGATTGAGAATAAGTTATTTTATAGATTAAAAAATAGATATATTTATATATTTATAAAATAATATAGGATTTATAGAATGTGTTTGGACATGATTTATCAAATTGTGATTTTTACAGCAATTTTTGTGACTAAAATAGGATTAGATTAGATTGTAACTTAGAATTTATGATTTTGATTAATACTAGATTTTAGTTTATCCCTATAAAAACAATTGTTAAAAATAGAGTTCCAATATCCACAAAATAGTAAATTATATACTTAATCAAAAAATAAATAATTGGAGATTGAATACCTTGTAAATTTGCTACTAATCAAAATCACATCTAAAAGTGTCAAAGTCACTTATACAAATCAAAGTCATAATTTCCTAGAATCGATTTGATTATATATTAGGATTTTATGATTTGAGTTTGACAGAGTCTTTGCTCTTTTCCTATAATAAACTAGGTTAGATAGACAACAAAATTTATAGAAAAACTTGATTAAAAGATCCGATAGTATGGATTAAAACAAGTTATGACCTAAGAGCAAAATCATAACTAGATCAATCAAAATTATAGATATGAATAAAAATCATGATTGATTTTTTCAAAATAAAAATTTAATATCAAAACCATGACTATTAATAAGCAATTTTGACAAAATCACAACTATTCTATTAAAAAAAATAGATTTTGAGAAGTGATTTTGACTAACAATATAAAAACAACTGAGTTACCTCAATGGCTAGTAGTTAGGCTAGATGTTTATGTCAAAATCACCATTGTCAAGGTCACAATCAAGTGCAAAATTTCCTTTTGCAGAGCAATACTATAATTCAATCACAAAGTGAAATTTTTGAAAAATTGAGCCCAAATTCTTTCTGAACTCAACCTATAAGCTGAATTCACACACTTTATAAACACCAAGATTGTCCAAAAGGAGTTATCTCACTATGGTTTCCAAATGTAAGATGAAAAATTTGAGCAATAAGTTTTGGTATGCAAATTATACACTAAAATCTACTCAAAACACCAATATTCAAAATTTTAAATAAGGAAGACCACAATGCAAATAAAAATGAATTCAAAATAGAATTATACCAACATCATGACATATTATAACCAATCTTACTCTAAACTTGACTTATGATTGATTGTTTCCTCTTGATTGAATGTATTTGCTTGGAATACTTAGATTATTTAGACATGTGATTGGATTAAAAATGGACTAATATGATGACATGGAAACTCATATATTTCATAATTAATTTCAACAGAGGATGAGATGGTTATTTATAGAGAGGGAAGAGGGAAGATCAATGGCCATAATTCAAATTTGGGTATGGGAAGATCCATGGTAGAGAATTATTCAAGGGATTAAATGGCATGCTCTAAAGGCAAAATCCTCTAGTGTCTTTTTGGATTATAAATCATGATTAGTGGGTGATTAGATGAGGTGATTATATGTGTGATTAAGGACTAGAGATGTAGGAGAGCCTAGGAATAGGATGGGGTAGGTGGGATTGGAATTTGAAATTAAAATATAATGGATAAGTTGGGTTAATTAGTGGATAATTTGGAATTAGGTGAATTAATTGATTTTTGGGTTAGGAATAAGGTTAGCATGATGAAGAATAATGAAGGGGGTGTTACATATAATATTATAATGGGACTAGAAGGATAGGATGAAAGGATGAAATAGTTGAAAAAATTAGTGTTGAATAATAAAAATATTAGGGACAAGTGATGAGGTGATCAAATTTAAATGAATACAAGGAAAATAACACCAAAATTAGGACACTAATGCCATTTGGTGCTACTATCTCTATTATGGCACTAGTGTCTAGGTGCTAACACCTAAGGCACAAAGGGATATGATGTAAAAATTAGGTTATAGAACTACTTTAGGGATGTATAGGGATGCTTGTGACCCTTATAAAGTTTGTATATGTGTAAAAATAGTCCCTAAGATAGGTCTAGGCCTAAGCTATGGATAAGTGGTCTCAATTATTACTCTTAGTAATTAAGTGTTATTTTTAGGTGATTACATGGATCTAAACCTTATTTATTATCATTAAATTTTTCTTGTTCTAAAATATCCCAAAAAATTTGACAATATTTTAGCATAAAATATTCCTTTTTCTTTTTTGCTTAGTAAGTTTTGATGTCTTTGTATAATTATAGTGTTGATTCTTCCTGGGAAGTTAATTATGCATAGTAACTATGTCTTCTTTGTTTCCATGACATAAAAATATCTTCATATTTTACATGGGTTTATGCACCATTGGTTTCTCATCCACCAACATAATTTTTTAAATAAAACTATGTTAAACCTATGTCCAATGTTTTGTTTTGCATCTATGTTCTTGATGCATGTATCAAGTGATCGATAGTGGTGCTAATGTATATTGGAGTACATGCACCTAATATTTTAGTTCTACACCTTACAATGACCATATGTCTACACACCTATGGATATGTAACATAGGGCACTATCATTATTGGAAAAATGTCCACTATTTTGATATTACAAAGGTCACGTAGAATCGAGCTTACATAATTTCACAAGCCTCTACCTAATGTAATTGAATTGTTCAATGAAATACCCACCATGTCATAAAAACACCTTTTAGATCATAGTTCAATGCACTTACTCTTTGGTCTATGTTTGCAACTTATTGTTCCATATAGAAGATAAAGTATGCTAATAATTTAGTTACATTTTATTGAGGTAATTTTCACTTAGTATCATAAACATTTCTCATGGGACTTACCCCATGATCTCCACATGCTTAATTCATCATATGCACATTTGATTCATCACTTACAAATGATGTAGCTTCCCACATAAAATTTCCTTCCTGAGTAAGCTATGTGTGTTACATATCTATAGGAGTCACCTGATATAAATCTTTCACTTCTGACCTTGTTGGATATCACACTAATGTAGACTTGTATTCCTCCATATGGGATAATGGGACTTTCTGCATTATATTAAAAAGATGATATGAAAACTATTATGTTTTCTACATATGTGGAAACTATTGAGCCTATTTTTTGAATTCAATGAACTCTTCACATTAAAGAGCTTGTGAATTTGGTTTTATGCCAAATTTAAACTAGTTGTCTCCTCTAAATGAATATGGTGATGTAGGCATCTTTGGAATGATATAAGGCTTGATCTCAGAATTTTTGAATGGTTTATAATTATCTTGTACCCTTGACATTATTCCAATTGATTATATATTTTATTGATGGTAATTTTACCATTATACACCCATTTTTCCCCAATTAACATAGGGTGATGTATTTCATCTATTTTTCATAAAAATAAATTTTAAGTCTCATAAAAAACTTAGATTAGCTAATTATAGGGTAAATTTTAGTCACCCATATAAAAATTAACTTTGGTTTATTAGAAAATCTCTAAGTATGTGTTTCAAAATTATGGTGAAAGTTAATAGATGGTGTTTAGGTGAGAAGGTGAATAGATAGGTAAATCATAATAGGGTGTATAATCTAGATGGGCATGCGACTATACACAAAATGTACATACACTTCCTTCATCTCTTCCTAATAATGAAATTTTCCATTATGAGTATATGGGTGGATGGCTATTTACACATAATGGTAAATAATCTCATATTAATTTTTGATGGAGTGGAAAACTATATTTACATGTATGAAATTTATTTTAAACACTAGGTGAATAAACCTAGAAAACTAACTTACATCCAAATAATTTAGTTAAATCCACATTATTCACCACCCCCTAAAATAACCAAACACCAATTTATAAAACTAAAATATTTGTGAATTAACAAAGAATAGCCACTAAAATTTACCCTGGCTACTTTAATCTCCACATCCTTCAATATCACAGTGGTTTCAACCTAGCCTTAGTTTATAATAATCAATGTGATAGGGTTGTATCTAAGATATTGTCTCTTAACGACCTCCCTATAGACCTAGGAATCATATTCACTATGCTTCCAAAATCAAATATTGCATTTGGTACCTCATAACCTATAAGTTATATGAACAATCTAGAGTCAAGATCCTAGAGATTTTTGGTCTTGACATACTATACAACTTTTTTATGCTTTTTTATCCCCCCTTTATATGATATATTAATTTATGTAAAAAAATTAATATTCTACAATATGTCTTCATTACATAGAATAATTACTAGCTTAAGAAGATCTGACAAAGTTGTGACTACTCCTTGCCTTAAGATGCAAACAATCCATACGTATACACATACACTACTACAACATCTCCCTTAGAAGAATTTTTATTTTGTATGGTTTGGATTAACTCTATTGCTTTAGACACTAGCATTTTCTTTCTAATGACATCTGGATATTTTTTCTCTCAAACCTTTCTAATCATATGCTATTGGGTAATTTGTAGAGGTGGTAGTCCCTACTCTTTATATTGGTTTTTAGTGATAAATTACATCAATGTTAGATATTTAGGATGATAAATCACCATATTAAAATTTAACACAAGATTTTATTTTCTTTACTTTTTTATTATAGGACAATATTTCATATTTTATTGCCATGTAATCTATAATAAACACAATATGTTTACCTCTATGGATTACAAGGATAATTTCATGTGATATGATTGCATTCACCATACATCTAACAAATAATAGGTTTTTTCATGTCTATTATCTTATCTACGATTTTGGTTTCCTCCCTGATATCCACCTTGATAGCCTCCTTACCTTCATGGTGAACCCCACCCTTATTTTTTACCATCATATCCCCCATACTATATTTATGGTGAAGGTTGAACCCATCTTGATTGTTTTTGGTATTATGGTGATAGAGGTGTCTACTTAGCCCGATATTGGGGTGACTATAGTGTCTATCCTGATTATCCCTATGGTGATTGAAGATTTCATCCTTCTTGGTACTATGGAGATCAAGATATCCATCTAGGAGTAGACTACATTGTTTTTGTCATCTCAACATATGGACTTGTTACTCTTATTTTCATAGTTATAAATTGTTGTGCAGCTACTAAAAAGACATTCCTAGTGATGTATTCCTTTAAATCCTAAAGGGATCTATAGTTATTCTCATCATGACTATGTTATTTAAAAATATTATAATAATGCATGTGTGGTTTTTAATATATATTTTTGTAATAGATGAAACTTGGTAATTAGATGTTTGAATACAAAGTAAATTTCATAAAATTTTACCTTGATCTTTAGACATTCATTCCTATGATGTCCCTCTTTGTCTAAATCATTTCACCATATCAATAGTTTGTCCCTATTTATCTCATTTAATTCATCCATCTTGTGTAATACAATGTCTATCTTAGCATATATTTTTTATTATATGAGAGACAGTCTTCATAGTATTTTATCTGCTCAAATCATATCATAGTTGACCTTACCTCAAATTTACAAAATAATTAAGGTTGTGAAATGGAAAACCTTATACTAGGTCAAAATACTTCCATGAGATTTGATTTATCTATGTCTTAAAACTATAAATTTACTAGATTCATAACATGTGAGAACCTACGTTCATAATCCTAGACTAATTTTATTAATTTTTGGTGGATCTCCTTCAATTCCTAGATAGTTTGGATTGTGAATTTATACTTCTTGAAGTCCCTAATAATTTTTTTTTTACATCCTTTAAGGAAAATTATGTTGGATTACTTTTGAACATGAATTATATAGCTCTATTTTCAAGGCTCCTATGAGCTCACATTTTTTCACATCATCAGTGATGACACCTTTAACCTACCATTTCATCTTGAAAGTTAAAAAATATTATTTGGGGTTATAATACCCATCATATGGTGTTAAGGTTATAAAAATGCCTAAATTTAGAGCCATATTTCATGTTTTTTCATCTAAACCAACTAGTTATTTTTTAATGGACTTAATAAGTGACTTGAAATTTATTACAATTATCTTCGGAGTATAGTACGTTTATTTTATATCAACTTTTGATTTTCTACACTAAGCCTTATAAATTTATATTCCAACTCATCAAACCACTTATTATGTATCTTAACTTATAAATTTCTTCTTCCTATTAAAAAATTAATAACAAGGGATGCATCCCCTTGGAATGAATGATCCTTGGCTAATATATCTTTCTCACTTGAGTTTGAGCCTAACTTAACCCTATGGTTCAACATAACTTCTTCAAGAGACCCTACTTCCTCATCTCCAAATAATATCCTCCCTTGTAACTACTTATTAAGACTACCATATAACTAATCTAGTTGCTTCTTTTCAACCTCTCTATGATATCTTTAGTCTTTTTCTTCTAGTTCCTCCAGGTCACTTTCCCAATCCAAAATGGTCTCTACAATCTCTTTATCACCATTGGTTCCTTTAGGTACTTTGATTTCCCCATATTTATAGTATACAAATTATTTTTCAGGTCTAATTATTATATTTTTCTTCATAGTCTCTATCCTACTCCTATTTATAGTTACTTGAGGATCACTCTATTTATTCTATCTCTTTTGTTGTTGTAACTCTCTTTGAAGTTACAAAATTACCTTCTCACCATTATTTTATATGTAATTCATATTTTTATTTTAGGTTTAGGTTCAGTCCCTCAATTCATCATCATTCACCTCCTTTCATTTCACATCCTTGTAGTTTCCTCAATGACTACTCCATATTGGCTAGGATTATCACCCTAGCCTTCTCCACCACCAACATTTTTAGGAGTATAGGTAGTTTTTGTAATAATTTTCCTTTGATTAATATTATAAACAAATCATGTAAAAATTAAAATGTAACAAATAATTTAATGACAAATTTAGTGATGTATCTATCAATTTTGGTTTTTATCCAGTGATCTATTACACGTCTGTAACTATGTTTTACAATTTTTATAGTTTTTCTTTGGTCGATACAAAATGTTTTATTTATCTAGGAGTGAGTTAATATTGAATACTTGACAACCAATTTGATAATAAAGTAATTCAAACCATAGGATTTCATAAATCTCACCATATATATGTTTGGTTATGATTTCTCTTATAGAACCTCCTATTCTCCTAGCTTCATCTTTTACAAATTTTTGAATTATTTCATCCAACAAAAATTAATGTCTATTTTACCATGTAAAAATCTTATCATGTTTAAATTTCATGTTCATTTCACCATTTTTATCAAAATTTATAAAGGTTTTAATATTTTTATTGTATGATTTCAGTTACAGGTTTAGAATATTCAGACATGATTATGGTAATTAGAATCATTCTTACTTAATGTAGATTACATTAGACATTGTTTATTATCCAAAATAATAAATATTAATTATATTAAACATTCATATTCAAATAAAATATATAAATTATACACATAGAACAACATAGATAAATTTTGATAGAACCATTAGCTGATCTTTATATCATTATCTCATAAAATAATAACTATTTTTTCTTTGCAATATAAGTATTTATAGTGTTGTAGTGAAACTATATTGCTTCATATTTTTGAATTTTCACTTCCATCATAAATTAGTATTTTCATCTTATATAACCTTTTGATATTCAATCACATGTCAAACTACATACAAAATATCATACATTGAACACTTTTCACTTATACAAAATTGTGCAAGTTTACACTTCATAGTGTACTACCAACATGTAGACATAAACAAAAGTCTCCCAAAATTTTTAAGTGATAAATCACTCAATTAAAATATCATCAAAGAGTATACACTACCATCTAAATAAATCATTTAATCTTTACTATAGTGTTTATACATCTCTAAGATGGTGATTTTCACTAAGGATCTTAGCGACATCATTCTAAGCCTTTATAGACCCTTTTCTTGCCTCTATGACTAATAAAAAGGTATTAAAATCTAAGTACATATTTCTCCTAGCTCTCTTAAGTAATTTATATTTTTAGGAAGTGCAACTGGTAAAATCATCTTCAACCCTTTGCATTCAAATTAGTGCTTAATTATAACCCATTATACAATCTAAATAATACACCTAGTTTCTATCTTATTAATGGTTAAAATTAATCTAAAATAGGGTAAAAAAAATAGGTTACCAAATGCATGCTTGATGAAATTTTTTTATAGTAATAATGATATATTAAGGATAAGTGGCATCATAACTAGTAGCTTAGCTAGTTATTATTTAATTGCATGTAATTTTTTTAAAAAAAATCATCCCATTAAAATTTGGTATATTTGTGTCATAATAAATAAATAGGTTGATTTTTATTAGTTAATTGAGCTATAAAATATCAAATGGATTATATTTTTCATTGTAAACTTATGAGGTATTTTAGTCCTATGGCTGGAGACATATCAATAATGGATTTTAATTACATAGTAACTATCTAAATATTGCATTAGGAAATGATAAATACAGAAAAAACTCCAAATTTAACAATAAATACACATTTATTTTTAATTAACAATACATTATATTTTCTTAATCTTTCAAATATTTTTATGAGTATTTAACATGTTCTTCACATTTATTTGATTTTCTAAAGACATCATCAATGTAGAATTATATAATATCATGTATTTAATCATGAAACATATGCATCATATCCCTTTAATTTTTTTATTTGGTCAAGTAAACAACCTAGTTTTACAAGGATCCATAAACCATAAAATTTTTATACAAAAAAATAATAGGCTACCATGGCCGAGTAGAAAAAAACAATAAAAAACTAGCTAGATAACCCCTTAGGTGATGAAACAAAAATAACATAAAATAGATCAGGGGGGACCCTCTGATGGTTCCTTCTCCTTTTAAGATATCTTCTCAAGTAATCCCCACTTATTCTTGAAAACTTTGGCCCTCATCCTATTATCGGGTCCTTCAGCATCATTGCAGGGGAGGATCATACATGACTTTTTCTATCCCTATACCTATATAGGGGTTTATTTATAGGGGTTAAACTAGGGATATTGGGTGGGTGGGTATCCATCATCTTCAATTAATAATTAACAAGGGTCTATTTCACCATGTTTAAATGGAAAAAATACTAGACAATCATGTCTGCTTGCTTGTGCAAGGCATTCCATTATTGAATGAGACTAGCCAAGTTCAATCTAGCTTCCCACACCTTATTGTTAAAACTATCTAACTACTCTTTATTATTTTTAATTTATTTATATAAGAGGAAATTAACCTTCCAAATAACCTCCATGGAGCTTCCCTCATGCAAGACAACTAGTTTGGGGTTAGGGATAAATAACTTTAGTGATAGTTCATCAGTGGGGGTTTAAGATAAGCTAGCTTGGGGGGTATTAGTAGAGGGGTGGTAGGATCCCAAGGAGGTTCCTCCTATTATAAGTATTCCTCAATAGAGGACCCCTCCATGGTTACCTCCCTCCCTTATAATATTTAACCATGTTTAACCAATAATAGTATAAGTCCTTGATGTAGTATGGGGTTAGATTTATTAACTTGTTGGGTAAGGGTAGTACATTCCAAATACTTTAACAGGTAAAATGGAAGGATAATATTATAAAATTATAAAAATTTTAATAACAAAAAGTGTTGTGATGAGATTAAATTATACTTACCCTTAATATTTAGGTATCTTATCACCTAGAGGCAAACCTATGGCCATTACCGTAGGAGATTAGCTCAGGGGAAACCCTTCTTATCCATTTTCATGAACTCATTCATGTGGAATAAGTGTTGAAGGAGTTATTGATTTTTATTTTGATATTTTTAAGCCTTCACCCCTTTTAACATAATATCCATGGACTCACCTATAGATTCCTACGTGAATTCAATCTCCATTCTCTACATCACCACTATACACTTATTCCATCTAGCTACAAAATCCCTTACAACATTAGCATCATGTTTGGTAATCCATATCATTATTTACATTAATTACACCCTTAAATTAACTTATTCCATAATTTCATTAATCCATGTACCTAAAAATAGGAGGTAGGCTCTAATCACTCTCTAGCTCCCCCATTAGCTCTATGCTAGAGGACCTGAGATAAATGTTTAGGAGGTTCTAGAATAGACCAGTTTGAATGGTTTTAAATAAGATTTGGAAGCATGATTTCTTAATCCTTAGGATATAAATCTACCCCACTCTTTCATAATTTTATTTCATAATTTTAAAAACACATCTCTTGATGAGAGATGTTCATGTGTGTGTTAGCTTAATAGTGCTCCTAGCCCATTGTACTTTCATTTTATATAGCCAATTGGATGTTAGTGGGGATGTGGCCTTGGCCTCATTTGATAATTATAAGTATAATTTTAATTAAAAAATGCATGATAACATTGGAAATTATACCCTAAATTTCATCAAAGGTTATCTTATATTGATCAACAAGATTTATCTAATTTGATTGTAACCAACAAATACATATGTAAAGTAAATCATCTCATATCCAATGGTAGGATAAATGAAATTATTAATATTTTGAAATGTTTACTCATCCTTAGGACAAGATTTATTCAAATATCTAAAGTTAGAACATATCCTAATGTGTCTTTCATGTTTTGCAACCAAGACAATATTATAAATCCAAGGCAAATAATTGATGCGGTGTATAAAAATTATTTAATAATATATTAATTTCATTTTTAAAAAATAAGGTGAATTTAGGATTTATTTTTATACTATTTTTATTAACTAATTTAACATTAGGATGTACAACTATATTATGAATTTCAATATGTGGATTTATATCGAATAAGTCAAAATAAGACAAAGAAGATAACAAAGAAAATTCATGTAGTATCTCTTTGTGGAATTTGTCTTCTTGAGATGTCATCAATGCATTTATTATTAAAACTTAAAGATATTATTTTTTACCATAACTAATTCAATTATTTCCTCATTCATTAGTGTGTATTGGTCCTTAATATATGGAATGATAGGTAAGGAATTTGGGCCATCTAATGGAATTCCATCATCAATAGGAGAAGGCTCATAATCACCAAAGTATGGATGGTGAATCAGCATATATTTAAATATATTATTATGATTTAAAAAAGATAATTCAAAATAATATTTAAAATATTTTTAAATAGATTTATTGTTTGAAAAATTGTTGGGAGTAAGAATATTGGGTGAGCATCCTTGTTGATTATCTCAAGGTATAAAAATTGTAAATATTTAATTATTTTTAATTTATTTTGATGAGATGTAATAGACTTAGGTAAGTGATTATGTAAAAAAAAATCCATTGAAACATAATAGTAATCATAAAAATTTAGAATATTATGTTATGTGAGGAAGGGTACCTCTTTAGCTTTTGTCTCTTTATTATACCAAAGGCCTAATTTTTATTGATTAACAATTAGGATAGTTGGTTCTTGAATACCTTATTAATTTCTTCCTAATATTTGATTTATTTTGATATACACATAATATTTTTTTAACTTTATCATTTATTAAATTTTTTTCTCTTGTAACAACCTATCAAGTTTCAATCTCTCTAAGTGCATACCTTAAAGGTTGTACTAAGAAAGGGGTGGGAAGACCATTAGTGCTTCAAAATATTTTTTCCTGAATCTATCATGCCTATATCAACTAAAAAATTCTTCTTAATTTATATCTTAATCAATATTCCTCCTAAATATCCCCTAACTAAGCAAATACCTATCTTTTTTGACTTTGTCAGCTTGGGTAAATGTAGTGTATTCTACTTCCTACTAAAATTCAAACTTAGACAACTCAAGTTGACATCGTTTTGAAAGTTATGACACATAATTTGTGACTAGATAAACCTAATTCAATGGTGAATGGTAAATTTTATAATATGTCAAGGTTGGTATTTATTATCAACTAAAATTTTGGAAGGGTTTAGAATCATTTGCCATTATAAATACAAGTTCCATTTCAATCCAATAGAGAGGAACATTCATTTTCACACTATTATTTTTCATAATTTTAATTTATCTAGATTTTAGAGAATACATTGCTTAAATCTTGTCTTGGTGGGAATTAACTTGTCTTATGGATTCTTCAATTCAAATATAAGATTTTTTTATCTTAGAGTTAATTTTAACTGTTGTGATCCTTATAACCACAAAAACCTCTTGCAAAGCACCATTGGCCAAGGGAGAGATTTAAGCTAGAAATTTTCTATTCAAGTTAAGTATATATAACCTTAGATATTTAATTTAGTAGATATATATTGCATAATCAATAGTTTTGAATGTATAACTCATTGTTTTAATATCCTCTACACTTAAACTTAGTATGGCTATAGGGTTATTCAAAGTTGTACATGTGAAAGGCAAACTAAATCAATCTTGATCAATGTAGTTACATAGTTAAAATGGTGAAAAAATAGACTGTATCAAGCCTAGTTGATATAGTCAAGCTTAGAAATTTTTATAGAGACATTAAATGTGTTATATTGATCCTGGTTGATATAGTTATATAGGTATAAAGCTGAAATAATAGACAATATCAATCCTAGTCAATGTAGCTACACAAGCATAAGTGGAAGGATATAACTATATTTATCCTACTTTATGTAGTTAAATTGTGGAAATTTTAATAGAATCAAGTTAATAAATTATGATAAGTAGAGGGAAAGTAAACTCTAAAGACTATATTGAACATAGTTAGTGTAGTCTATTCACACAAAAAACTATATCAACATTGGGTGATGTATTTGGAACACACATCACAAAATGATATTGATGATGGTCAACAAAAATATAATAGAAAACAAAAAATTTAATTTTTAACTATTTTTGTTGATAACTATTTGTCTATAATAAAGATTAGGTACACATGATTAAAATATGTGACTAATTTAGAGGCTCTCAAAAATTTTACTTTTTTGTTGGATAGTGATAACCATATATTTTAGATCACTAACTATGGAGGAAGTATCATTACAATATCCCACTAAACTTGGTTTCAAGGTTAAGTTGAGATAGCTTTTTGATATTAAACATGAATCGGTGCACTAAAAATTTAGATGGATTGTTGGTTTCTTAAAGCTTAACAAAAATGGAAGTCCTAGGCATTTCCTAAAGACTATGAGGTAAATGAAAACTAAAGTATGTGTTTAGATATATAATATAGATATGATTAATGGGATAATCCCCTCACACCATAATGATTATAAAAAATACACAAGGATTGTAAACATAACAATGTGTATCCCTTCACAATAGTAGCTAAGTAGTTTGAAAACATCTAGATCACAATTTCTAGGGAAAGCCAATCAAAGAGAAAATAAAAGATAAAATCAATGTCAAATATCAATTTTCATATTTTTATTAAATAGAAATAAAAAATAATTCAACTTAAAATTAAATTTTTGATTAATTACTAAAATGGAACATTAATTTGTCTTATTTATGTTGAAAATGAAAACATACAAAACTATATCGGTCCAAATTCATGTAATTGTTTAGATAGTACATAAATGTATTGACATTGGTCAATGCAGTTGGTGTACAAATAGTTGAAAATAAGTAGGGTAAACTAGCTCAAATTGTGTAAATATAGTTTACTAATAGGAAATGAAAACATAGAAAAATATCAACTAGGGTCAATGTAGTTTTCACATGAAAGAAAATAATTTTATAATTATATTGAACTAGGTTGATATAGTTGATTGTGTAAAAACTAAGTTGATTGTGTAATAATTAATTTTCACATGTAAATTTTAAAGTATGGATCTGAATTAATTTGATTAATTAAATTGATTGTAAAGATGAATAAAATTATATCTATTTAGGTTGATATAGTGGATAGAAAAATACCTAGAAAATAGAAGTAGATCATCCTAGACTGATGTAGTTGGGTGATTAAAAATAATATAGATCTTAGTGTAAAAATTAAATCATCCTACATCATGGTAGCCTACTAGGAAAACATAAAATTAACATTGTATCATCCTATGTGATGTAGTTACCTATAAAACACATAATAATTAGACTAGATCAACCTGGGTTGATATAGTTTATAGAAAATATATATAATACAAAAAATAAATTAGGGAGATAAAACTAAATCAGCCTTGGCAGATATAGTTACCTAACAAAAAAATGTAAAAAAATAAACTAGATCAGCTTGCATCAATGTAACTTATTGAAAATAAACACAAAGAATTAAAATGTGATCAATTTGTGCTGATGTAGTTTTCCCTAAGAATAGAAGTAGTTAGACTGGATCAACCCATGTAGATGTACTCTATATAAAAACACTAAAAAATAAAATTTTATAGACCAACACCAATATAGTTTACTAAATGAACTAAAGTAATGGTTAGTTTACATAGGGTTCGCCAAAATGTATATAATGAATTAAGATAGACTTGAAACTTATCCTACATAATAGATCAAAACTTGGATAAGGTAAATCAACTAAACTTATTGCATAGTTATCTATATCAGGGCATGACCAACTAGATCCACTAAACCTAGATAGAGGAGGACTTATCACATAACATCAATGGAGAGGGTTCCAAAGCATCTAGTTAATCAATATAATGGAAAAAATCTAACTATATCTATAATAATAAGGGGGTTGCTTAAAACAACACTAAAATGGTAAGGAACCATGGTAAGAAAATGAAAGCCTAGGTTACCTAGGGGTGCAAAATGGAAATTTAAAATAACCCTATAGCCACACTAAGTTTAAGTGTATAGTATATTCAAACAAAAGTTATACATTCAAAACTATTGATTATTAAATATCTATCTACTAAATGAAAGAGCTAAGGTTATAAATATTTACATTGAATAAAACCTTTTGAGCCTTGATATATCCCTTGACCAATGATTTTTTGCAATAGTTTGTTGTGGTTTTAAGGATCATAAGGGTTAAAATGAAATCTAGGCTAAATTATTTATTTTATTTTCATCCAAGAATCCACAAGATGTTTTATTTTCCTCCAAGACAAGTTATAAGCAATAAATTCTTCCAAACATAGACTAAAGTCAAATTACAAGCAATAATAGTAAAAAAATGAATGTTCCTCTCTATTGGATTGAAATGGGACTTGTATTTATAATGGAAGATGATCCTAAGCCCTCTAAAAAATCTATCCAATAATATCAACCCACCTCAGTGTAGTTTAAAAGTTATTATTTACCCTCTGACTAGATCGTCTTGGGTCGACCTATTTGCAAAATGTTCACCATGACTTTCATAACTACATCAACGTAGGATTACCTAGTTTGAATTTTGGTGGAAAGTGGAATACACTACATTGACTTGGGTTGATATAGATAGAAAAGATAGGTTTTAGCTTAGTTGGGGGCTATTTAGGAGGAACATTTCTGAGGATATTAAGTAAGTAGGATTTTTTTGTGGATATAAGCATGATAGATTTTAAAAAAAATATTATGAAGCACCAATGGTTTACTCACACATTTCCCAGTGCACCTTTTAAGGCATGCACTCAAAGAGATTGTAACTTGATATGTTGTTACAAGAGAGAAAGAATCAATAAATGATAAAGTTCTTTAAAATATTATGTGTATACATATACCAATAGGTTTCTTTGGTTTATTAGTATTGAAGTAAGCACTCATCATAGATTATTTACCTTTATCATTAAATGATGGTATATATTTAATCACATATAATGGAAAAGTTATTCTAAATTATTGAAGAGTTCAATATGATTTCCCAATACTAAAATTATATACATCTCTATATTCCTCAAGACCAAAAGGAGTGAGGCAAAGCTTATACAAATGTTTGTTTATATTATCACTACTAGAGTACTAAACTCATTAGAATTAATAATTTATCCCAATCATATGTATGCATTCCTTCCATAGTAATGAAATATTTAGGAGTTATGCTTGTTGGTTGTGGTATAATAATTTATCGAATGATACTTTTTATGGGTTCATTAACTTTTTAAAATTGAAAAGGAACATCATCCATGGAACAAGTATAAATTTAACCCTCATGAAACAAATTTTAATCATCTAATTAATGTAGAGGGAAAAAATATATAGCATGGATCCATGGGCTCCCAATAAAAATATTATAGATCACATACTAATATATATTTTGGCATTGTGTAGCTAAATTTAAAATTGTATGAGTTATATTAAATTTAATAGTTCTTTGAGATCTTCATCTTTGGTTATCAATTATTCAATGGCCATAACTAAAGGTGTAAAATATTAATTATCTATCCCAAGGGAATTAATAAAAATTTTATTATAAATATTTAATCCCAAACCATTTATGATATCCCCTATAGTATTGAAGCTAGATCTTGTCTAGAAATAGTTACCATCGGCAGTTATGTGCATAACCAAGATGTTTCTAGTGACTTTCATGAGTGATCATCATATGTAAATGTGTGATGAAACACATTTCCAAATTTATAGGGAAGTTTCACTATATATAATGATAATTTTACTTGAATTTTCTTGTTTAAATAAGAATCTTTGAGTCTTATCAAGTGGATTTGTGCATCTTGCTAATGATCAATGCAAAGCCTTCTATCACTAGTTTGTGTGGTGCAAGTTTAGAATATGATTAAGTAATGTTAAATCACTATGATTTTATTTATCCCCATGTTTTGTTTAAAATTTATATTTTTGGTTTTAGTAGTCATCATTGGCATAAACTAATTTTTCATGTAGTCCATTATGTTGTTATGCTTAAGGTACTATTTAAAATAATTTGGACTTATTAATAATATATTTCCAAATAAAATTACCATAAATAATTCTAAGTTAGTTTAACTTTTCTACCTATAAATTCTCTCAAGTATAATATATTTGGGAATAGATCTAAATGATTACCATATTTCTAGTCTAGTTTATTTGTAATATATCAAAATTATTCTTTGTCTAAAATTATATTTAGTCATATTTGGGGGAATAAGTATAGATAATTTGAAATGGCCCTTCTTAATTTATCTTCTATTTTATTATGTTTTAAATTATTTTGAAATAACTTATAGGTATTTGCATATTTATGGCTTTGGCATATTCTTGTAGATATTAATGAAGGCTTTTGTAAAGAGTAATTTATGGAAAGTATAAAATTTTAATGATTAACTTGTTTGAAACCTTAGCCAAGGTAATGGTAATAATTTTAATTTTTGATCAGTTGGAGACCTTAGTAAATGTCAAAGTCTAAACCATTATTATTATCTTTATTCATAACATAATTAGATCAATATTAGTTATGATTATTAGATTAGGTCTTTTTATTCACTTTGAGGTTATCATTTTGGCTATTTTTTCTTAAATGACCCACATCTGAGTTATTGCCTAGCCATGAAAACCCTACACATATAATTCATGATGAAAAAAGGAATCCATTGATGAGATCTTAGTTGATTCTACCACTTTTTGTGGAATCCATTAATTACCATTAACACCCAATATATTTAAACTCACACAACTAACATTATAAGTAGGTTTTTTAGGAAACTTTTAGCATGAATTGGATACGGTAGGAGAAAGCAAAGGGAAGTTCATAGAGCTATGAACCTTGTAGGGAAGTATTATTTATTAAACCTTATATTGTTATTTATTAAGTATTGAATCATGGCTTCAACATAACTATTTGTATGCTCTCCATGTTGTATATATGTGTATATGTATGTAATGGATGCATACATATGTGAACGTATACTTTGTATTAGGAGTATGTAAGTCAACGGCCTTCCCATTTTATATTGCATGCCCCTTTTTGGGATTGTTAGTGCATATTTGATATCTCATTGAGAATTATTCTTCTAGGTTTCAAGCTAATTTTAAAACCTTCATGGATTGTTTTTAATAAAGTGTATTATTGTAAATGTGGTGTATTTGGTTATAAAAATTTTTGCTCTATTATTTTCACACACTCCTTAATAATTTGAACCCTGGTAAATGCATCAATACTAATTTTTATCTTAATCTCATTAGAGACATTCAAGTTAGGGTTTTGGTACTTGAACCATGATTTTGAGAATGATTATATTATTATTTATTCATGTTTAACTTATCCCTATTTCTTCAAAGAAAAATTTGTGAAATTATTATAGAAATTTTAGTATGATCTAATCTTACTTAGACCACCTACCCTAAAATTTTATTCTAAATGTTTTTGATAATGAGTTGGATTTGAAATGAAATTTGTGGCATTTTAATCTGATATTAACTATGATTCTTGATAATTTTATATTTTAATAATTAGGAGAGAGGGAATTCTTCTCAGGAAGATTTCACATTTTTTTGGTTTCTGGTGCATTCTTGTGATAAGAGTGATATAATTTAGAGTATGGTTGGAAGAGATGAATGACTTGAATTACTTGATTATGGTAAATATATGTATATATATAAATATTTATCTTTGTGATTAGACTAAAAAAATTCATGTGGTTTTTTTTGACTTGGCTTGATTGACAATTAAGTTTTATGTAAAATAGATATTTAGACCCATTAATTGTTTTATGTATTCCCATGATTTTGGTTGGTATCCTTTGTATATCGATTATAATTGCATAAGAACTAGTTGAATATTATTTAATTTAATCAATATATTTTTGTTTGAGGATGTTATATGTACATATTATGATAATTTTGTGTAGTCTAAGGGATAATGATTAAAGGATAGATATAGTAGTAAATCCAATAGTTGTGTATAAGATATTAATTAAGCTTTTATCTGTTCAACTAGTTAGAGGATTGAATTGGAATTTTTTATGATGCAAATTTTGTTTGGGGTTAGTATTTTTATGATATCATGGTATATTTTTGTTGTTTATCATCTATTTATATTTATATTTAATAAGTGATTTCTATGACTAACATTGAGGTTTTCCATTAAATATAACTATATTTTGAAACTCATATGACTGAGTTCCTATACTCATTTATGAGTGGTGTTTGGTTTAATATAAAATGCTTTCCAACTTGTGTTAACTTATTCTTTTTGATGCAATGCAAAGGTTCCAACTTGTCAAAGGTTCATCTCCTTTCAAATATACCCTTTTTATTACAATGTGGATTCTAATTTAATTATATTTTGATCCTTACTCTTTATAATGGTAGGTCCATAATATTCTATCTTGTATTAATCCAAAAGACTTTTAATTAGTATCAGTTTAAAAGTGACTTTGAGTACTCTTGTAATTAATGTATGATGACTATGCTGTAGTACTTCAATGAGCAATAAAATTATCCTAGTTATTAATTAAATTTATCATATATTCATAAGTTATGATTGTTCTCTAATTTTTGCTTATATTTATGAGTAAATATAATAATAAACAATATTGTGTTTATTATTGACCCTAAAAATATTTGAATATATTGAGTTATAGTGACTCAGTTAGAATTAGCATTTTGATCTAACTCATTGTATTATTTTTTTCTAGGCATATAGTCTCATGGTAAACTTAGTTTTAATTTTTATTTTAAAGTTTTAAATATAATAATCTTGTCTAATTGAGTTTTGGTTCATTTATTATTAGATCTTGACTCCATAAAGGGGACTTTCTTTAGCACTTGACATGTTCCAAGTGAGTAAGACTATGGTATGAAACATGAATAATGTAATAGCCCTCAATTATTTATATATCTCTAATTTATTTTCTCTCATTTTTTATCTCCTTTCTATTGTAATTTACATTGAAAATAGTGATTGGGTTTGACATTGGTTTTCACATTCAATTTTCCTTGTAATAATTAATATTTTTAGTAAATTTTATTTTTTATATATGATTGGGTTTACTTAGAATCTAAATTATAAGTTATTACCATTAATTTATTGAATTATGTCCAATGACATTTATGAGTACTATGGTGGGATTTGAAACTATCCAAACATGGTACTTTATCTCTATTATTGTGAAGGATTTAGAGAATTTTGGAATCATTGGTAAACTACACACTTCCTAGGTATAAATCTAGTATAGTCTTGGTAACGTTGACTTTGAAATTGAAACCACTTAACCCTAATATTATTAAGTGAAAATTTTATAAAAATAATATTTTAGTTCTTTATATCATGAATAACCTTATAGATGGTATTTATATTGTTTTAGAATCATGAATGCAATATTTTTTACCATATGTTTAACTTGGAGGTAAGTACCTCATGAAGGTTATGGTGGTAAAGTGATTTAGATATACTTATAAGCAATTAGCCACTTAACCTAGTGGGCCCCAATAAACTCTATTTATAGCTTCCATGAGAAAGAGCATGTGCATGTGTTTGAGAGAAATCATGTACATGAGTTCACAAATTTATTAGAATTATATATGCATGTACACTTTTTAACATTAGAATTAGAGTCATATAACCCTATAAATCCTATAATTTTATGGGTTGGTTTATGGGATTATGACATTATTATTTATGAAAACTTATTTGACTCCATTTTATTTGATAATAACTTGAATGTAAAAAGGTAGGTAATGATAAATGATATATTGAGAGGATAATTATTATGATTCAAAAGATATAATATTCTCATTATCTTGCATATTTTTGAAAATACAAGTAAAGAAAGCTAGTTCAGTGTCACACAGAAAAGTATAGTCATGCAAGGACTCATAAAGTATATTATTATAAACATATAACATTTTGAGATACTATAGGATATAAATATTCAAATGGTTATTATTAAGTTGATCAAAAAATATCATAATCCTTAGGTTCTTGAATTATAATCCTAAAAGGAGCAAAAGGGAGATTAGCAGCTTGAAGATGGGTGTTTTGTTTGACCCCACCTTGAACTTGAGAGGAAATATGGGGGATAAAAGCATTGTGTGATTTACATTATCATGTTTTTAAAAAATATACCTCATAGAAATTCATAATATAATAAAAAATATAAGGGATATCATTAATAGGAGGTAAATCAAAGATATAAATTATAAGTGTCATCAAATAAATTATTACTGTCACATATAACCCTATCATGATTTCAATCTATAAACTAATATTCTATGATAGATTCATATAAATTCAAATGATAAAATTTTTAAATTTTCTTATAAAAACCATATAATCAATCCTAAGAACATGTAAAAATTTAAAACCCCTCATGTACATGCCATATTAGAAATAAATGTGATAAATAAATCTGATCTACCCATGATAAAAAGGAAGGAGCACAAGCCTGTGTATAAGCTACCAAGGGAAGTGAGACCAATTCTTAGTAAATTATATATGGCCCAAGTAAATGTAAGACAAATAATGGTCATAAATGATGAGAGGGTGTGATGAAAATCCTAAAATAGTTAGAACTTATAAAAATTAGACCCTAAGTTGATAAGGGTTATGAAACCCTACATTAGGTGATCTCAGGGTTGGATTCAATAAATTATTTAACTATTTCACACACAATAAGGTTTACACTATGCAAAAATTTCTAAAAGTAAGGCATAATAGATATCTCATATAATATAGTCAATAACATTATTCATATATGATCTAATATCTAAACAATCAATGAAAGTACATTAAACCAATGAATAAAAAAGGATAATGAAATAATAAGAGAAAGAGATAAATAAATAATTAAAATTGTCAGACTTAAGATTAATAATGCATATAAATACATGGAAAACAACTCTATAATGATGCATACTAAAATCCTAAAGATTTATGATGTTTTTTAGAGTGAATTGATAATGAGTCGATTATGACCCAATATAAAATAAATTGTTGATTATGACCCCTTCCTTCCATTTTTAACATGGGCACACAATTGCATCCATTGACATTATTCAACACCTAAAACTTTCATGGATCCCACATCATAAACTAATGAAAATTGTGTCTTTCTTGGATTCATGAATTTGTGTTGGTAGTTGTTAGATGTGTATCTCTTTTGAAGTAATTATAATCTGGCATAATAATACATCAAATACTGAATAAATGTGTAGTTAAGTATCTCGATCCCCTTTGATGGTTTCACTTGCATATCAATATGTTTTTAATTAGGGATTAATGTTGTTTTATTGATTATGAGTGTCTCAACCTAAGTGAGATAAAATGATTTCACCTTTTCTCCATAGAGAATTAAATGCAACTACTTAAATTTCACTTATGCCTTCTTTTGGTAAAATAATGCAAAGTTGTAAATCTTTGGGATAATTTTAGTCTTGAAGAGCATAAATAAAATCTTGATATATCATCTAATACTCGTTAATGTCTTGATAATTTTTTTTACTTATTAGATATTATTTAATCAAATGACTTAGGATTATTTGTATATATAGATTTATAAAAAAAAATTGAATGACCTATTGGTAGCCAATCAAACACAAGGAAAGAGAGAAAATTGACAACCACATGTACACACATCAATAAAATGAGAAAGAGGTGAAAAAATAATGTAGAAACATTCAATTTTCTAATAAATTTTACATCATCCAAAATAATATCTCCCATATTTTGGGATTCAAATAATCGAATACATCCACTATGGAATCATTCACTCTTCATGATGATCTTGTAAGGAAGAAGTAGTGATTTGAGTTTATGAGATAGAATATTATCTATCACATGATGTAACCATAGATTAACCAATACCTACATTAAAAAAAAATTTATAACCTCCACTCTATAAGAAGCAGTGATTTTTCTTACAAAGATTAGCGATGCCCAATAACAACCCAAAGTCATCGAAGTGTTAAATTAGATAATTTTCAAAGTGAATAGGAATCCAAAGAATCACACAACAAGATTCAAAAGAGGAAGGATGAATTTAGAATAAGTATGCTAGATTTTGAGTAAACCTTCCAAGAGAGTATATGTGTTTTAAGAGGAATATTATAGGATTAGATATCAGTATTCAATCAAAATAGGGAATATTTAGCATTATTCCCTTTTATTATAGTCATAGGGAGAGTTAGTGGTGTGTGTGTAGTCTATGTTCTGATTCAATATCAATGAAAATGTGTTTTTTGGTTTTAATCTCATGTTTTTGTGGTTTTGATTGGTAAGCTACAAATAACAAGTTGTTCTTCTCGGTCCTCCTATCCTTGATTACATCAAAAATGGCCCATAAAGGTAAAATTGACAAAATCAATGGACTCCCAATTATGACCCACATAATGCCTTCCAACATAGAAAAAACATAAAAGATATTTAAAATAGAATAAAAGGATTAGTAGAGGACCACACAAAAGGTAATTATGAGACAAGAACACATGTAAAATACACCAATAAGTACATAATTTGAACCTATAATTCATATGCATAAAACCATGATAAAAACATTACACTAACAAGCCTCATACCAAAATTAGGAGTTTACAATATGTCATTATTTTGTTTTTTAAAGTATAATACAATAATATGTTTAAGGTTATTAGCTTTATTCCTCTTTGTGTGAAATTATCTTTAGACCATGTTTATAATATTATAAATCAGTGTATAAACTTCAATTTATGTCAGTAATGACTTAATATTGTGGTGAGTTTCATAGAATAATTATCTCATAAGGTTATCTTAGTCCCAAAAAATAAATAAGATATTTCATTATATTTAATGAAGTTCCTCAACAAATCTTTAAATAATTAGTTGAGAATAATACATGATTACATTATATCAAGTGAGGCCATTAGATACCTCAAGACAATTTCCAAAAGTCTCTCATTCAAATGCATTTCATTGATCTTCAATAGAGTTAAAGGCCATCCAATAAATGTGTATTATATTAAATTGTAATGTCTAAGATCTCATTGAGATCAATAAAATTAAAATACAAGAGGAAATAACTCCATAAACAATATTAGTATATTAATAGCTCATTCAAATCAACATTTGAAGATCTAGTCAGAATAGATAGTGGAAGGAATTTAATATTTGTTTAATATGAATGACAGGTAAATAAATAAAATAATTAATTACATAAATTTTAATAATAATAAAATAATGTATAAAATAAAAGAGAAGGAACATTACATAGTTTTAACATGGGAAAAAATCAATGCAATAGAAAACCCACAAAGATTATTCCATTATTTGAGAAACATTTACAGATCTAGTAAATTTCTTCTTCATTTCACTTCTTTCGAATTCTTCACATAAAATTTGGATACCACCACTCCCATAAGTCATGAACTTATAATAATCAAAATTGATATTTCACCAAAGGTTAAAATACCTTTATAATGGGTATGGATAGTTTCAACCAACCGATCCATCCCTTTAAATTAATCATAATATTTATTAATCACACATAAATTTTAAATATTTTCTTGTGTAAATAATAAATATATTATTTATATGATTTATGGAACAATGTGAGCCACAATGTAACCCAAGAAATATTTTTGTTCCTAACACCCCCGCTTAATGTTTAGTGGGGATACATGCCACATTCATATTTTTATACAAAAAAATTACCATCTATAAACCATCCATTATTATTGTAGGATAGCATGTATCACTTAAAGGATTTAAACACATTTATCTTACCAAAATAATATTTTTATACGAAATGAATTAGAATCCATAAACTATATAGGGTGATTTAGGATAGCATGATAATAGAACTACATCCCACAATTTCTCATGTATAAGATTACAAACTTTTGGAGCTTTTTATAACATAAGGACCTCCATTAAAAATATGTTTGATTATTGGGTACACTGTAAACTTATATAGGGTTAAGTTTACAAAAAATCACATAGGGTGACTTTTTAAAATGTTTTTACAATAGAGAATAAGTATAGAGATGAAAAATAACACATGGCCATTATGAAGTGAAATTATCTTGCACACTCCCCCTCAATGGCAATTTTGAGAGGCTCACCATTGATCTAAACTTACAAAAATTTGAAATATACAGTAGTTATGTGAAAATATCTACCAATAGATCATCTTTAGGGTAAAAATGTACAACAATATCACTATTAAAGATTTTTTCTCAAATGATGCACATGAACTTCAACATGCTTCATTATTTGTTGTTAAACTAATTTTTTCATTAGTGTTATACAAATTTGACTATAAAAAATAAGAGGTTTACTATGAGATACATTCATATGGATTTATTACAATAACATTCATAGTCATATTGCTTCATTATTAGCTTTCATAACATTTATATACTATGCTTTTGTTAAAGAAATAGAAATAGTATATTACTTTTTATTTCTCCAAGTAAGAGTTCATACACTAAACTTAAACACATATCCAAAAGTATATTATGATTTATAACATCACCAGTAGGTGAACATAATAATAGCCATATAAATTAACATTATCAATGGAAGAAAAATACAAAACAAAATAAATAGTTATTTTGATATGCCTAAGTATTATTTTTGTTAATTTCCAATGATCCAAAAATGGATCTTGCATAAATTTTTAAGTAACACCTATAACATATTAAATATTTGGTCTCTTAATAGTTAGATAAATCAAACTTAAAATTAATTATCTATATAAAATAGGATTAACTTTGTCACATGCAGGTTTTGGATCAATATTAACACCAACATCAATCAGTGTAGAAATAGGCTTACAATCAATCATATTAAATTTAACAAGAATTTTATGTGCATACTAAAATTGAGATACTAAGATGAATTTTTTTATCCTGAAATGCAACCATGCCTATAAAATGATGAAGTTTACCTAAATTAGTCATCTTAAAATAATGATTTAGTTTAGATTTATACTTAAGAATCAAATTAACTTGATTTCTAGTAATGATAAGATCATCTACACTTAGCACTATTAAGATAATATCTCTATTTTTAATTTTAAAAAAGATATCATTATCATGATAACAATTAAAAAAAATTAATTATTTAAAAAAAATTATGATTTTAGAATCTCAAGCTCGAGAATCTTGTTTTAAACCATACAAATATTTTTTTTAACTTGCCTACATAATGTTCTTTATTAGGTTCTTCAAAAACTTTAAGTTGAGTCATATATTTATTATTATAATTCTCCATTAATTTTTTTTTAACATCTATTTTGTGTATTTATAAAACATTTTAAATTACGAGAGTAATAAATAATCTAACAATACTCATTTCTGCCACAAGATCAAAGGATTCAACATAATAAAAACAATATTTTTTAGTAAAACCTTGAATAATAACCTAGATTTAAATTTATCAATAACTAAGTTATTTTTAATTTTATAAATCCATATAGAAATAAAAATATTTATTTTAGAATCATGAGGGATAATATCCCAGGTCTAATTTTTAATTAAGACTCTATATTCAAATTGCATAGCATCTTTTTATTTATCATCTTGAATGGCTTCTTTGAAATATTTTTCAAAAATTTAAACATTAATGTTTTTAATGATTTTTAATTGAGATAGATCATACACAATTAACCCTTTAGTTCTTCCCCCAAAACCTACAAAATGTAAGAGTAAGAGGTAGGATAAAAAATATTTTGACTTTAGGAGTATAAATATTAGGACTTTCAAATCAACACTTGGTTTTCTATTATAACACTTTTATATAGGAGTATAAAGATACAAATATTTAGTAAGAACTATATTAAGAATATGTGTAGTAGTGTGTATGGCTTCAACCCAAATAAACTTAGGAACATTTGTTAAATGTGTGATGTCCCTTACTTAGGGGCTCATTTTCTGAACAAAAAAGCTCTGATACCACTGTAGTGTCCCCTTCAAATAGGGAATATAGAAACACAAAAGCTCTGAACAAAGATACAATTTTGTAGAATAAATTTAGAAGATAAAAAATAATATAGTCTCTCAATAGCAAATCACATATCTTATCACTTGTTCTTCTAGACGATTACACAATTGAATCTCTGTCATACAAATAAAAATAATATGAAATATTCTATCTTAAAACCCTGGTCTTTTGCAAATCTAAAAATTAAGGTTGAATCTAGACGTCATGGCCTACTGTGTCGAACACACAGTCACTGGCATCGGTCGATATACTACCGACATTGGTCTCTGTCAGTCCTTCTCTACCAATGTCGATCTTCAGTCGGCCGATGTCGATCACTGGAAATCTCTGTCTGCCGAGGTCAGTGTCTGTGTGGATCTGTACGGACCTATACGGACTTCGTACAGCCGCCAATAAAGCATAACCTATCTATTTTCAACCCCTGATCTGAAGATATATGGCCCTAATATAGAAGATCTCTATCTGTATAATTTATTGAATCAAAAACTAATAAAGTAAATACCTGGAAAGCTCTGTGACAACTTTTGTATGAAGTTACCTCTCAAAACTATAAACCTCTATGATAACTTCTGTATGAAGCTATCTCTCAATTTGGCAATAGATCAGCTGATATTTCACAGCCTCTGAATCGCACACACTGAAGAGTGGACGTTCTCCAATGCAGATGGAATCCTGGAACCCTTGGCTCAGTCTTCACAAAAGAATTCTTCAATATCAAAAATCAATAATCAATGCATAATCAATAATGGCCTCCATGAGAAATCCTTATACCCTCAAAAAGATGTGCTTGCCCTAATTAGGGTTTTCTTAAATTAGAATTAGGTTTTCTAATTAAAAATAGGCTAAATAATTAATATTTGATTAAATCAATCAAATATTAATATATCCCTCCATACATGTCGGATCCTCGAACCGTTCGAAGCTGGTGAACCAGGGAATGATTCTGCACATGACCATACCAAAATAAGGGTGCTCCACTACATGTCAAATATCCATAAATAATAGGAGCTCATGCAAACATGTCCAAAAGAGCACAAATGAAAGCCAAATGTAGGAATTCTACTAACCAAAGCCAAGCCAATCTCCATCATGACCCTCTATCCAACCTATCAGCCCACGAAGGTCGCATAATAGGCTAATCATCAAATCTGTCGATGTCCACTAAAAAAGGGGACATGACAAAATGTAACATAGTTCTAGCCATTTCTAGGATAATCCTATTTTTTTCTCAGCAATTCTATTTTTTTTGGAAAATAGGGAGTTGTTATTTATATTTTAATACCACATGAAATGAAAAATGAATCAAATTATTTAAAATTTTATTCACCACCATCATCATTTATTAATATCTTTATTTTTAGGTTTGAAGAATTTTCAACAAAAACTTTAAATTCTTTAAATTTAGATAAACTATATTCACCACCAAGTCTTTCATGTAATAATTGAGATTCATTTCTAATTGATATGAAATACAAGAAGTAAAATATAAACCATTAAAATATAAAGACCATTCTTTCGAATACCTTTAAAAATTAGAGGAGCAATTTTATATTTAATGTACCACTTATTCTTAAGAAGTTTTATAATGAAATTATCATGTGTAAGTTGAGAGCATGATAAAATATTTTTCTTAAGTTTAAGATTAAAAAAAAAATCATTTAA
>JARHVA010001697.1:887500-987500 GCA_037957365.1 Torreya grandis
AGAACCAACCCTAGATTTGGTAGGGTTCTACAAAATCATCAAGCTCCAATCTAACAAATTATTATATAGATTGTCTCCTTCTGCACCTACATATATGCTAGAAGATATCCATATCTCCTTATCAGTTACTGCTAATGTTCACATGAAACCTTCATATTATGGTTCCAAAATATTCTTCACCTATATCACCTGATCTCCTTTCATCATTGCACATGACCCATACACCAAATTTTTCTCTCAAAACATTTTTTATATCTTTCTACATGAACATTTAGGTTGAAAAACCTAAAATGGGAGGCAACATAAGTGACATGAGACATTTTTTTATCAAATGTAAAATTCAATGTATCTAAATTTAATATACATCTAAAGGTTAATGGGGGTGGGCTTGGGTCTATCATGTCTACCAAATGATCTATAGCAAAATCACCCCATTATGATCTGTGTGGAATACATGGAAAATGTTTACCCCTACCTCAATGTGTCCCCATGTCCACTTAAAAGTGTAGGTGATGTGCAAATGGCCCACTCCACACACCATAAATAAGTCAAGGATTTATCCTATGACCTAGGTGACCTAAGTTACTATTCCCATCCATGTAAACTAACCTTTAGGGGCTATACATACATACATATATATACATATATGTGATTATATTATATTTTAGTATAACTATATTTTTTTAAGTAATATATATAATTCACATAATTATAATTATAAATTATATCACAAAATTCCCAAAAAAATAATTCTAAAAATACTAAAATATTTATTTCATATAATTTTATTATAATCATCTATAAGAATTCAGACTGCCTACAAACAAGTTAAACAAATTGTAGCTCTATTACCATGTAAAACTAACTAGTGGAAGGAATCTAATATTTTTTTAATATGAAAAGTAAATAAATATAATAGTTAATTGCATGACTTGTAATAATAATGAAATAATTAATGAAACAAAATATAAATATTTACAGACCCAGTAAATTCCTTCTTCACCTCACTTATTCATAATTATTCATATAAAATTCAGTGATCGCCATTAAAATAAATCATGATGTTTTAATAATCAAAATTGATATTTCACCAAAGGCCAAAATAATTTTATAAGGGGTATGGATAGTTGCAATCAATTTAGCCACCCCTTTAAATTAATTAGAATAATTTATGACTCGCACAACCAAATTTCAAATATTTAGTTGTGTGTAAATAATAAACATGTTACTTGTTTGATTAATGGAACAATGTGGGCTATAATGCAACCCTTTAAATAGTATTATTACAACATATCTTTACAAACCCTCTTCTAAATCATAATATTAGACAAGATAGAAATCAAATGATATATTGAATATACAATGCCCTATTAATTTTAATTTATGATGATGCCAAGAATGACATATTAATGTTGCTTTTACAAAACCCATCAAAACATTTAGTCAGAATTATGGCTTGCACAAAAATCATGTTTTAAAATTCATGTATGTATAGCTTAAATCATATTTTTAATTACATAAAATGTAGTATGACCTAAGGGAATTATAAAAGAAGAGTTATATGGGGAAATGGAACATGTATGAAATAAAACAAAGTGGGATATTATATTAAATGAATGCTTACATATTAATTGGGAATCCAAACTCTATTTGAATGAAAATTCTATATAAACTACATGGAGAAAGAAAGTAAGTAGGAAATTCCAATAATATCTCAAATAATTTAATTTTTATTTCAAACAACATTATTTAAATAATGTATAGGGAGAAAATTAAAATGGATGAATAAGATTTGCATAACTCAAATAGGTATTTCTTCACATAGAGTTAGGTGTTATAAAGGGAAACGAAAAAGACTTAAGGGAGATTGGGAAGATACGATATGTGCAATATATACACAAGTAATAGGGGTAAAGAAACATTATATTTTATAATGCTTTTAATATAATGGAATTCAAATAAACTATATGGATAACTTTAGAGTGATTTCATGTGAGAAATTTTTAAACAAATGAGATTAAAAAAACTCGAGGAACTTCTACCCTAAATCAATATAAAAAAGACCTGACTTTATAAGAAAATGACATTATCCTTATTTTTATCCCTTCAATAAAAATGTTATCCTAATATTTTTGACCCCATAAAATAATAGATTTTGTTAAACTATCAAATCATTTCATAGTTTTGTTTTGAAGCTAAGAACCTCATATAGGTAGTGGTAGAGTATAGTATTTGAATTATTATTTTTATAAGGGTAAGTGCTTTTGACTAAGGCCATGAATTGGGAATAAATTTTGACTAGGGAATTATCTTTTATAAAAACTAGAGCTAATATATGGATATGGTACATAAATAGGGGCTTAGTCCCCCAAATCTAGAAATAAAACAATAAAAACCAACAACACAAAACTAATGAAGGTCAAGTGAAAAAATTGAGAGCCCACACCTCAAAAACATTAAAGAGTGCCTAAAAAAAAGATATTACTCCAAAGAGGACTAATAAATAATTATAACCAAAAAAATATATCAATCATAAATAAAACTTACAATAAATAGATAGCCATTTGACAACAAACAAGTAGCCAAATTTTAGCAAAAAATAGCTTATGTATAGATAAAACCAAACCCAAAAAAATGATCTACCCATAAGCATAGATCAATATTTTCCCTTTAAGGTATATAATATTGTTTGTGTGATTTTTATGCACACCACAGTGTAATGAGGTAGCCTCTAACATTTTAAGATCATAATGGAGGTAAACTCCACTCTAGGGCATGAGTTGTAGGTATGTAGTCTATTACAACCTATTGATGGAATAGTGGGTAGGGCATGCAGGTTATTGACAATATTTTTGGATGGAAGTGTGGTTCCTAATAAGTGTATTAAATTACTATGTGAGTTGTATGGATGACTGGTTGCTAATCTAGAGTGGGTAGATCTCAAAACAAACTCAAAAAAAGAAGGGTAAGGTAGAAAAGAAAGCTTCTATGGTTTTTAGGAATTACTTCCCTGGCTGGGTTCTAAAAGGACAATTTGTCATAGAACCTATGCCTATTTCTAGAAGTAACTGCACACACACGGTCAAACACAGATAAGAAGTCTAAGGAAATAAAGATGCAAGAAATTCATAGAACTTAGATAAAGATTTATCCTTTTAGAGTAGATATTACACACCCTTAATTAGGAGATTATGGCTTGGGAAAGTAAATTATCTAAGGCAAATTTTACACACACACATAAAACTACATCTAAGAAACTAGGCTTGGGAAATTAACTTATCTAAGGAAAATTTTACACACACGCACATAAAACTACATCCAAGAAACCACTCATTCACAATCAAAATTATGAATCAATCAACTCAACTATTTAAACCAATATATTTTACCAATCCTTTAACAATTGTTTCACATCTATAGATCATTACATCGATAAAAATAATTAATAATACATTCAAATATATTACACACTAAATATTATTGAAACATAAAACCAAAAAATAATAATAACTAGTCACAGAGAAATTGGAAAGAAAATAGACAAACACATTAGTTGATAATCAAAATTGATGTTACTCCTGTATTCAAAAATTCTCTAACCAAAATACAAATTGGATTAAAATTATTTATATAAAATAGTGGAAGGGGTCACCTCATCCTCTAATTTCATGCATGGTCATTATATGTTATATTTAGAACATGAGTTCTAACTGTGGTATAAAACTGTATAAAATTCTACTTGCAGTTATCCATTTAAAATAGACTTTACAAAAGCTATGTAACAAGTGAATGTGTATAAATATGAAAGAATTTTTTTTACAATTTTATCTTTAAATACATGGTAATATCTCTTTTTATAGGTTTTAATAACAACGTATTAATCTTTCAGATTAGCCAACTTTAAAAAGGAAATCAGACATAGGTCTAAGATAAGTACCACTTTACCAATATTTTAGAAATAGTGACACTATTGTTAGCTAAAAATAGCTATGCATTGTATTCCATCCACTATAAATACACCCCTCTCTTATTATTTTTTTGGATCCTCACTTTCATATGTACCTACATTTTCATATTCTTGATTGAGTTTGGATCTTTGAAAAGTCCATTATTGATTTGTACCATTGATTTACTACATGATGGAATATGAGAAGGTTATTTGGTAATCTATGGAGCCTCTATGCTCTTTATATTCATAACTCAAACATTTTTGTGCCATTTGGTAACTTCTCACTTACTTTGTGACCTTTGAAAATTTCATGTTGGTCTCACATCATAGATCATCTATGCTCAAGTTAATGTGGTTTGTAGATATAATAATATTACTCATTGACTCCTACAAGATTTTGACAATTATCACATCATCATTCCTTTGAAAATTATCTACCAATTTCACATTATCAGATCTACTATATAGATCAATGTTGGCCATCGATCTTCCTAGGCCCAATAACCTTTGATTTCAAAATGGCTAATTTATGAGCTTAAATTTGACATCCATGTGATTGTCAAAGATGCCCTCATGATCGTTGATGATGTCCATATGATTGTCACAATTTGAACCCATTTTATTTTATTTCTAATATTAATTTTTATTTTCACGTGACTATCAAAAGACATCCACATGACTATCACATCAATTTAACACCTTATGAGCTGAACACTTGTCATTTCTTGGTTCTCTTTGCTCCTAAAAGTATATATAAAAAAGAAGACTTAGCATAATACTTTGGTAAACATATATAGAGGATGCTACATGAATATTTTAGCCTAAGTTCTTAATATTAATAAAATATAATTTGGATCTAGTCTAAAAAAAATTAAATTAAGCTTAAAACATAATGAAAATGATTTCTAAGTAGGGGTACCACTTGGCAGTATGGTATTCATCTTGAGGTAATTTTTATAGGGGTAAATGTTGTGAGATTTATATTATGGGGATGCTAATTTCATTAGACAAAATATTTGAGACACAAAGTCCATAGGAATTCCATTGAGGGAATTTTTTCAGACAAAATTCCATAATAATTCTCTTGAAGACACAATTCTCTCAAAAAAATGTCTAAAGGAATGTTCAAAGGGATGGTCTCAAAAAGGTTAAAGGGCATGATGTCTCAGACAAAATGTCTGAAGGAATTGGCCAAAGGGTAAAAGGCCTAAGACAAAATTCCTAAATGGCAAGGGTGAAGGTCAAAATGCCTTGGATAAAATATCTAAAGGAATTGGATTGAAGGGAAAAAGGGCCTAGGATAAAAGTCCTAAAGGGAAAGAATGAAGGGGAAAATGCCTTGGACAAAATGTCCAAAAGAATTAGATCGAAGGTCAAGTGGTCAAAGTCTAAAAAAAAATCCCAAATTTTCCCAAAGGGTCTACTTCATAAGGTTAAGTTTAGATAGGGAAAGGATCTGGGACAAAAGTCCTAAAGGATAGGTTGCACAAATCTCAAAGGGTATGTGCCCTTGGGGTCATTGTTTTAGTAAAAGTGTATTGGTAAGATTACTTTGGGGATTTTTTTTTATATTTTAACATTGAACAAAATATCCAATGATAAAATTTTTGAAGGGTCATTTTCATCGGGCAAAGGGCCCAGGACAAAAGTCTCAAAGTATATTTTCAAAGTGGAAAAGGGTGGGTGGGTTAAGGCTGAAGGGTCATTTTTATTGGTTATAAATATAAAGGATCTAATTCGTAGGGAATTTCATCCATGACAACAGTCCCAAAGGATTTAATTCATAAAGGCCAAAGGGTAAGTCTAGAGGGCTAAATAAAATATGTTAGAGGATTTATTTTCAATAAAATTTTTGAGACATAATTCATTTGAGGGAATTAATTTGGATAAAATTTCTATAATAATTTCCTTGATAGAATAAGTTAGAAACACAAGGGCCAAAGTAAATTTCAAAGGGATGGTCTAAAGGGTGAAAAGCATGATATCTTGGATAAAATGGCCATGACAAAAGTCCCATAGACCCAATTCCATTGGGGGAATTGCTTTAAATAAAATGTATATAATATTGTCCTTGACAAAGGTAAGTACATGGTAAAAAGTCCTATAATAATAAGTCCAAAACACAAATTCCAAAGGAATTCAGATAATGGATAAAAAACCCAATAAAGACAAATTACATAATTCTAATAAAGATAAGGCCAAAACCATAAGCCCAATATAATAATCTTGATAAAAAGAATTAGTCTATGAACACAATACCAATGCCATTTTACTAATGTATAAAAATACAACAATCAAATCTTCTCACAGATTATACATAAACATATAGAAGATGGGATCTAGATCAAGACCATAGTCTAAAAAAAAAAGTGGGTCCCCATTTTTGTAAAGAAAGAGGGGATGTTGGGTACAACAAATGACAACTTATAGTGGGAATACTCTTGAGTATTCAAGAACTCAAAACTCTAGTTTTAAATCTTAAATCAATCATGAATTATATCATAGAAGAATACTTAAATCAAAAACATGAAATAGACTCCTAAGTTAATTCACAAACATACTTGCCTTCTAATTTTGTAGATTTATGTGTGTCAAAATGTTTAGTTTATTTAACGCTTGATGTGATGAGTTTTTCAAAGGTTTGTTGAAGCTATAGGTTTCATTCCAGTATCTATTAAATATCAAAAATAAGGGAAGCTCAGGCATTGCTCTACTTCTAGCCAAGCATCTATAGCCCTAATAAAGATACCTTGGGTGGTTCTTTCTCCTTCTCTTTCTATTATTTTATTTTAATCATGATGTGTGGTACATTGACCTTATTTCATCATGCAATCCTTTTGATTTTATTTATATTCTATTTTTCTCTTTTAAATCTATTGGTTCTTTCTTCTTTTGTTCTTGAATGAAAAAGAAAAGATCTATAACCCCAATGAGATGGTATAATTATAAAACAAATTATTACTAGAATGTCCATGCTAGCTACACCTATACCCAAAATTATCACTTCCAATGGGTATTTAATATGATAAGTGCATTTAACCTAATAAAATAATAAAAAAATTATAAATTTTTATTAAGTATTCTAAGAGTAACTTGCACATGCATGGTAAAAGTATTCAATTGTGACACCATTCAAAATAATCCATCATTACCTACCTTAATCCTAAAGACTCAAAAACACACAAATATTCCTAATTTGTAAACTAGTCCCAAAGTGTCAAGATTTTATATTTCCCCTTTTATACAAGTTATAAGCTCAGTTGGTTTCGATTTTTAGCATAGTTATAGTCAGAGCAAACACATTTCTGATTGTCAGAGAAAGAAAAGAACAACTAATCTAAGAAATTAAGGAACTAATACTAAGAAAACATTGAAACATAATCTAGAAATCATGAAATCTAATCTATGAAAATATATTATAGAAAACAAGAAACCTAACCTACTTTTACTCTAAATAAAACCCCATAAAGATGGGGGATGGATTTCAAAACTTTGTTGGTATGCTTCTCACTCTTTGGTAATAACAAATTTTTCCCCATTAAATTTTTTAGATAGATAGGGACATCCTTGTATTCATTTAGTAAAATTTTGAACCTTTTCCTCATATTGTAGAACAAAAATTTATGGTTACTCATTGGGACATCCCAGACACAAAAAACAAATAACTCATCTAAAGTGTCTCTTGAAATGGATATTAGATCTGACCTACAATCTTGAAAGTCATTGTCCTCTATGAAATCATTAGGAGTAAGTTCCACAAAGATAGAATCAAAGTCATAAGTATAATAATGAACAACATTGTACTCAAAAACTTCATCTATACTCCCATTTTGAGTGTGACCTTCACTATTGGAATGAATCAGTTCTTAACTTTACAAATTATGAATAAATTTTTTTCTTACTTAGGGCTCAATATTTTTGATTTTAGGAGTGAGATATTCATTAATTATTAATTCCAAAGGGATCAACCCATCCACTACATATTGTTGATCATTTTGCTACTATTCTTTTGAATTGAAACTCTAATTATTTTTATCTGAGTAATCTAAGTTTTTTGAATAGTTATGATATGGAAGATATGAAAATTTAAGGGAATCATATGTGTAATCAAAGGCCTTTACTTTAATTTAAAATAATGTTAATGTCCACACACTGGGGGTTCTTGGTCAATCACATAATCAACCATAGTGTCTTTCACATTAGAACTAGGCACTAAATTGAATTTAGCATCTATCAAATTAAGGCATGAGAATCTATGTGAACTAATTCCATTGAAAGGGAACTCAGAAATAGAATCAAAACTATTGGGGGAATCCAACATATCTTTTTCATTTACCTCGTGATAGAAATATGCACCTACCTCAGGCATAACATAATTTAAAATCTCAACATTGAAGCTTACATGATCAAATGAGAACAAGTCAGTAATATAATCATCAAAGGAATCTTCTGATAGATATTTTGATGCAAACCAGTATTCACAAGAGTCATCAACACCATATTCAAATCTAATATCTTCTTTTTTAAGGCAAAGTAATTGATCCTCTACTTGAGCTTATTATATCTCATATAGTTGTTACAAAGGTTGAAAATATTCCTATAAAATGACTCTTTCCTTACTATCATTATTTATTTCTTCAATTATCTCATCAAATACATGGATAGAATCAACATGATCTAATTCTCCTAGATTGATGAATTCCTCTTCTTGTTGTTGGTATCTTAATTTCTCCTATAACATTATAATTTATTCATTGATGTTTGCAATACAGTCTTCATCTTGGATATTTTCTTCCTCTTTATGAAAAGTTCTTGGATTAAAAGGAAACCCTTCCACTGTGTTCCTATTTAGGCATAATAACAATCTTTCTCTTTCGACAACTTTTGTATAATTCATATCCTATATACCTACTACAGATAACCTCATAAAAGATATTAATTATTTTTTAAATCATGAACATCAATATTTGGACCAAATTGAATTAAAAAAATGTTCCTTAACATCACTCTAACTAGTAATAGAACTAGGTGCCAACTCTCCTAACCAATCATACACTTTTTCCCCTAGTTTGAAAGGGAACGACCTAAAGATTACATATGTAAATTTTATATCCATAACATGCATAGAAGATGTGTAAGTAGCAAGATTCTCTTTGATTGCTATTGGATGATTATTATGGAATAAAGGAAGGTATGATAATGGGTCATCAAGGAGATCATGTTGAATACATGGGATATCTATGGGTACTTTATCAATCCAATCCATTCTCAAAATGTTTTACTATAATCAAAGGTGTTGGCCCTCCTTCTAGTGATAATTACTATTGGTGTGGGTTTTAGGTACACCACAACATAATGAGGTAGCCTCTAACATTTTAGTATCATAATGGATTTAAAATATACTCTAGGGCATGAGTTATAGGTATGTGGTATGTTACAAACTATTCATGGAATAGTAAGTAGGGCATGCAGGTTGTTGATAAGGTTTTTGGATGGAGGTCTAGGTAATAAGGGTAGTGAATCACTATGTGAGTTTGATGGGTGACTATTTGTTAATCTAGAGTGGATAGATCTCAAAAATAAATAAATAAAAGGAGGGAAGGGTAAGGAAGAAAATAAATCTTCTATGGTTTTTATGAATTACTTCTTTGGCTAGTTTTTAAAAAGACATGTGCTCTGAGAACTTATGCTTGTTGCTATCATTAATTAGACACACACACATTCTGACATGACTAATAAGTCTAAAGAGATAAATATGCAAGAAATTCATAGGCCTTAAAAAAATATTTCTACTTTTATATTAGATATTTCACACCCTTAATTAGGCTATTATGGCTTAGGTTAGTGAAGTATCTGAGGTAGTTGTTACACACACATATAAAATTACATCCAAGAAAGCACTCATGCATAATCAAAATTATGAATCAATCAACTTAACTATTTTAACCAATATATTTTACCAATCATTTAATAGCTATTGCAAATATAAAAATTAGTACATCAATCAAAATAATCAAGATTCCATTCATAGCTAATGCACATTAAATTATATCTAAACATACAAACAAATAAAGTAATAACTAATTACATAGAAATTGGAAACAAAATACACAAACACATTCACTGAGAATCAAAATTGATGTCATTCCTATATTTCAAAATTCTCTAACCAAAATCCAAGTTAGACTATAAGTATTTATATAGCCTTCGGGAAGGGGTCACCTTATCCTCCAAGTTCATACAATGTCATTACATGTGATAATTAGAACATGAGTTCTAACTATGGTTTAAAATTTTATAAAAGTTTACTTGTAGTTATCTATTTAATATAGCCTTTACAAAAGCTATGCAAAATGTGCATGTGTATAAAGATGAAATAATTTTTTATATAATTATAGCTCAAAATACATGATAATATATCCTTTTATAAGTTACAAGAAAAACCTATTTATCTTTTAGATTAGTTGACTTCAAAATGGAAATCAAACATATGTCCAAGATAAGTACCACTTTACCAATGTTTTAAAACTAGTAATACTATTATTAGCTAAAAATAATTGTTCATTATATTTCATCCACTATAACTACAACCCTCTCTTATTTAGTTTCTAGATCCTTACTTTCATATTTACATGTGTGTTTATATTCTTTATTGAGTTTGGATCTTGGAAAAATCCACTATTGATTTTCATCATCAATTTGCTATACAATGGAACATGAGCATGCCATTTGGCAGCTTAAAAAGGCCTCTATGCTCTGTATAGTCATATTTTGAACATATTTGTGCCACTTGGTATCTTCTCACTTTCTCTAAGAATTTTTAAAATTCCATGTTGATCTTGTATCATTGATCAACTATGCTCAAGTTAACGTAGTTCATACATCTATGATTTGACTCATTGAATCTTAATAGATTTTGACACTTGTCACATATTCATTCATTTGAAAATTTTCTACCAATTTTTCATCATAAGATAAATTGGATGGATCAATTCTAGCCATCAATCTTCTTGGGCTCAATATGGCTAATTTCTAAGTTTAAATTTGATGTCTGCACGATCGTCAAAGACATCCTCACAACCATCGATGATGTCCATGTGACCATCACAATTTGAACCTATGTCCTTTTATTTTTGAGATTAATATTTATGTTTAAACAATCATTAAAATACATCCATGTGACCATCACATTAGCTTAACTCACTGTGAGCTAGACACTTGTCATTTCCTATTTCACTCTACTCCTGCAAGTATAAACAAAAAGAGGGCTTAGCATAATACTTTGGGAAACATATATAAAGTACCCTACATGAATATTTATCCAAAGGTATTAGTATTAATAAAATATTATTTGGATTTGGGCTAAAAAAATCTTAAATTAAGCTCAAAACATAATAAAAATGTTCTCTAAGCAGGGGTACCACTTGGCAGTATGGTATTGGTCTCAAGGAAATTGTTGCAAGGGGAAATGTTGTAGGATTTTTGTTGTGGGGACCATAATTTAATTATAAAAAATTTACAAGACATAAATTACATAGGCATTCTATCATGATAATTATTTTAGACAAAATTTCCACAACAATTCTCTTAAAGACCCAATTCTCTCAGACAAAATGTTTGAAGAAATGTTTGAAGGGATGGTCTTAAAAAGGTCTAAGAGCATGATGTATCAAATAAAATGTTTGAAGGGATTAGCTAAAGTGAAAAAGGCCCTGGAAAAAAGTTGTGAAGGGTAAAGGAAAAGGCAAAAATGCCTCAAATAAAATGTCTAAAGGAATTGGCTCAAAGGGAAAAAGGGCAAAAAGTCTTGAAGGGAAGGGCAAAGGGTAAAATGCCTTAGACAAAATGTCTGAAGAAATTCACTCGAAAGTTAAGTGGTTATATTCCAATTTATCTACTTCATGTAAAAAATACCTAAAGGTTCTACTTCATAAGGTAAATTTTTAGTGGGGAAAGGGTCTAGGATAAAAGTCTTGAAGGATAGGTTACATAAAGCTTGAAGGGTATGTTCCCTTGGGGTCATTATTTTGGCCAAAGTGTATTAGAAATATTGCTTTGGTAAAATGTTCAATGACAAAAAATTTGAAGGGTCATTTTCATCAGGCAAAGGGCTTAGGACAAAAGTCTCAAAGGATATTTTTAAAATGCTAAAGGTAACTTTCAAATAGGCCAAAGGGTAGGTGGGTTAAGACTAAAGGCTAATTTTGATTCATAAAAAATCCAAAGGGTCTACTTCAGAGGGTATTTCATCCATGACAAAATTCTTGAAGGATCTACTTCATAAAGGCTAAAGGTAAGTTTGGAGGGCTAAAGGAAATCTGTTAGAGGATTTCTTTCAAATAAAATATACATAATAGAATCCATTTGGGGGAATTATTTTAGATAAAATGTCCACAACAATTTCCCTGATGGAATAAGTCTAAAACACAAAGGCTAAAGGAAAGTTCAAAGGGATGGGATGAAGGGTGAATGACATTATATCTCAAATAAAATGGTTGTGATAAAAGTCTTGCAGACCCAATTCCATTGGTGGAATTGATTCATACAAAATGTCCACAACATGTTCCTGACAAAGGTAAGTCCATGACAAAAAGACCTGAAAAAATAAGTCTAAAACACAAAGTCCAAAGGAATTCAGATAATGAAAAAAATGCCTAACAAAGACAAATTTCATATGTTTGATAAAGATAATCCCAAAAACATAAGCCTGATAGAATAATTCCAATAGAAATAATTAGTCTATGAACACAATACCAATGCCATTTTTCTAAAGTATGAAAATGCCAACAACTAAATCATCTCCCAGATTCTGCATAAACATATAGAATAGGGCATCTAGATCAAAACCATAGTCTAAAAACAATGACTCCCCATTTCCATAAATAAATATGGGATGTTGGTACAAAAAAAATCATCTAAAGTATTCCATAAGCCATCAACCATGGAAACCAAATAATCCATCATTAGACATTCAACAACTTTTTTCTCCATTTTCACTTAGGAGTAGAAATGACATCAGGAATGGAAATATGTTAATAATAATTATACCCTATAGGTGAAATATGAGGAGGACCCTCAAAATCATAATCCATTCTAACTCTTAACATATTGTCAACAATATCTCCATGTAAAGAATCCTTAAAACCAACATAGAAAGGAAAGTTGGAATCTATCCATTGAGAAGAAGATACATTAACACCTAAAATGAGAGAGGAGTTATAAAATAACTTCCCATGATTATTCCATAAAAATGATCATTCATATGGACATCCTTATTTTTATAAATTTACCTAGGCCTAAAAAAGGGTGAGCATGAGAAATAAGGTAGCCACTTGATGATTAGGTTGATTGAAAAGAAAGCATCTAAATGGTAGTCCCTCAAAGATGATAAATTTGGTCCATGAGCTGAGAGAAGACCAAATTTATATCGAATATGAAAGAGGCTTGCATAAATATACTAACCCACAAATATGTACAAACATGTTGCTCATTTGTAATACCCCCTTTTTCAAATTAAATAAAATTAGGAGATCCTTAGCCTATTTGTTATATTTTGTAGGAAAGAGGGGTGGGAAAAGGGAAATAATTTAATAATAATGTTTTAAGTTGTCCTCAATGTTAATTTATTGAATAACATAAAAAGGACACTTATTCATTATTATTAAGTGTGTCCAAAAAGCATTGATTTTCTTTCCATCTTGTGAGAATAAATAATTTTCAGCTTCAATTTCATGCAAGGTAGTGATATTAGATTACCTTAAAAATAAATGAATTTATTACATGAATCCATCAATAAAAGTTAGAGATATTTAAAATGGACCATTCAAAAGATAGTGGAAGAATGAATAATAAATATTACCCAAAGGAGTCCTTAAGTAATTAATTGACCCATGTTTTTTCAAGATAAGTTATTACAAAGAGAAGAAAATATAAATCCTATTCAAGAGGTGTTGATTAAAATACAAAAGGAAAAGTAAAGATACAAACTTGAGGCCACCTAAATCCTTGAATAGTATCAAGGTATGACTAATAGTCTTAAATCCCAAATTTATTTAATGAGTACATGGAGTTACTAGAAGTGAGATATCCAACTAAAAGAGGTATGTATGAATACATAAGAAAGTTGATAAAGATAGAGGAATCTACAATGCAAGTTAAAGGTAAAGATATTTTATTATAAAAAGATATTTAATTGACTTATAAAATTGAGTGTTAGTAAAAAGTTTGTCTTAATGAAGTTAAGGAAGAACAAATACCATTTGTTTAATAAAAATTTGTAAAATATGTTCCAGTAATTTCTAAGGGTAAACATGAAACAATCTCTCTAGATCAGTAAAACCTCATTATGCTCCCAAGAAAATATGCATGAAATATTTGATAGAAATTTATATTTCATAATAGTTAGCAAGTCACAAAGGGGTCAAATATCTCAGCTACCATCCACAAGTTATTAGTTGTAATGACAAATAATTTAGTATCAACAAGGTTTGGTACATACATGGGAACCAAAAAAAGGTATGGCTTAACGGTTAGTTTTTTGCAATAAATTAAAGAGGAATTTTTGGTTAATGCCAAATTTCTAAATCTACAATATAGTAGAGTTGATGCAAATGTGTCCAAGGAATTGAAAGGAGAAGTTCATATGAATATCATATTAGTACAACATAAGCATGGTGGACTAATTCCATATGTGGGTATTTGTGAAAAGGGTCAATAAAAAAATATTAGTGAAGTATATGGTGATAGTATCCTTCCATCAAATGTTAGAAGGAACACACTCGTGGTAGCTACGAGTCTAATTTTTATCTTTAATGTTGTTGTCATCATCATTACCAGCCATCACATTACTCCATTTACACCCATACAAGTGGATTTGTAGGGATGTCTAGACATAGGAAGGATTAATTTTTAGTTAGGACTACTAATATGGATTTTTCATCCCTTGCATGGTTTCCTACCACTTCTATAGTGAACATATTATTGAATGTAGAATGGTATTATCATTTTTGTATCTATTACATCATCTTTATATTATTGGTTATGATGATTTAAATCATTAATAGCATAAATTATGCACATTTCAAGGAAGTTTGTAAATTTTCAAGGTTGATTTTGGATCCTGGCATTTGAATAATGGTTCAGGCATTACTTGAGGACAAGAAATTTTGGGAAGGGAAGACTATAATGTCCTTTTTTAGAATTAAATAAAATTAGGAGATGTTTAGCCTATCCATTATTTTCCATAGGAAAAAGTAGTGGAGAAGGGGAAATAATTTATAATAATGTCTTAAGTTGTCCTCAAAATCATTTTGTTTAATAACATGAAAAGGATACTTATTCATTATTATTAAGTGGGGCAAAAAAGAATTGCTTTATTACATGGCCAAAAATTAATTATTATTATGAGGGGAAAAAAGTAATATTTAATTTAAAAGTAGTTCTAATTAATATAGGATTAAGATGAAATTGGGAAAGTGAGTATTATAAAAATATAAAGAGGTAATCATTATTCATTATGATTGATTATTCACTTTTAACAATTCCTAACATAATTTTAGAATTTTTTCACTTTTGCTTGAAGATGAAAACCTTCATTACAATCAAATTAGAGGATAAAAATATTATAATCCATAGAAGTAATTTTGTACAAGGATTAAAATTGATCAAATCAATATATTATTTACAATAAGTCAAAAAATTAGGGTTTTCAGAGAGCCACCATTTATTTTTAGAGGTTGTGGAGCTGTCGGGTCAAAGAAAATTAAATAAAAATCAAAATTCAGATTTTTTTGAAAAAATGGATATTTCATCTTTGATTATTCATTAATATTGACAAAATAACCCACCATATTATTTAAAAATATGATTTTATCAATATATCCTAACACCAATGGAATATTATATGATATGAACCAAAAAGGAATAATAGTGATTTTAGTTAAAGAGAGATTGAAGAAAGGAGACCAAGTGTAGAAGAAACCATGGTTTCTATGAAACCAAGGCCCAGAGGAATCCAAAAAAACCTTATAAATAATAGAATGAAAAATAATAAGGAAAAAACCTCTATTCAACAAGGATAAAGAGGGCTCAGAAATATTGGTCCAATGAGATTTAGCCCAACTGATAAGCTCAACTAAAGACAATTTGGCCCTACTACATTTACCAATTAAAGATCTATTGCCATGGTCAAATTACAAAAAAAAATAAGAGAGGAATTAGAATTCTCCAAAATAGGGATCTCAATAGAAATGACACAAGGATATCACTCAAAAAAATTCAACTCACAAAGAGGAATCTGGGAAAATAGAGCCTCAAGATTATTGGAATGAAAGTATATAGGGGCACTTCATCCCCATCAAGAAAGGTAGTGGATTCAAAGGGGAAAAATACATCAAAAGAAATCTAGTGAATTAAAATTGATGAGGCAAAGAATCCAAGAAAAGATGAGATAGAATTTTTATAGTACTCTCCAAAACTATAGAAGGGTTTGTCTCTATTCCTATAGCCCACAAACACCAAGGTTATAATTTTTTTTTAAAATTCAAGTTTGAATTTTTTTCCCTTCCCTACTTTGCTTATTTCTTTGGGACTACCACATACTCTATTTTTTATGAATATTATTGCATGCTCAAACTTAGCATAATCTGTAGACACCACCAAAACATTATATGTTGAGGAAGAAAAGGGTTTATTATTAAAATATTTTTTATTACCCACTCAAGTAAAACCTCCTCCATACCATCACCAATTGATTTATCAATAGTCTCCTTGTGTAGGTAGTCATTTAGAGATGGGTAATGAGCTAAGCACTTGAATTTTAAATTTGTCATTTTTATGATTTTGAGTTTAGAATTTGAATTTTTAGTGTTATTAAGAGAAATTAAACATTAAGAATGTGTTTTATATCCTAGTGAAGGATAATTAGGCACAAGATAAAAAATTATATCAGGAGAATATTATTAATGGCTCAATGATAGATAGTTTTAATCATTTATTCACCATGTTACATGTAATATTTTATTTATTGAGCTTTATATACATGTTGTCATGGATGTTTAAAAATTAATATAAACAAATAAGTTTTTTATAGTTAGTATCATACAATGTTAGAATATATAAAGTTAGCTTCCCACACCTAAGTCCTTCTTACTATTAATTTGAGATTTAAAATGTGTGTCAATGGGGATTGGATAGGGCATAAAATAAATACAAAGGACAAAAGAGAGAAAGGCTCAAGGTGTGAATGGATTAAAAAAGTATTGGATTTCAAGGTAATACATGCCAATATGGAAGGATATGGGTATGAGCCTTATATATAACATTACATTTGTTTCCAAAACATAAATTAACATTTGGGTGTCAAATAGAAGAAAATATAGATCTCAATATGATTAAGGGAGAGGAAATAAATTCCATCATGATGATTTATAAGGAAGTGTTGGTGGGGAATGTGAGAGAAATATATGAATAAATATCTAAGTTACGGAGTTTAAATCCATACATAAGTGTGAATACTTTATTTACACAACTTGTGGGGTTGTTCACAATACCTTATTCTGTTGATGTGGACATCCATTTTGAAATATAATATTTTAAAAAAATATGAATTCTAATTTTAATTTAATTTTATTAAAAAAATTCTCAAACCCTAATACAATATATGTAATAAATACTAATAGCTCACAAAAGTACTCTTTATTTTAGTCAATTGAAAAGTATAACAACAGTAAAAAACCAAATACTAATGTTTTACCAAACCCTAACCTAAAATAATCTTGAAATGCATAAAAATACTTGAAACCATAGGTGAAATAGATCAACATATTACCATATCCCTAAAGTGATATGATGTTGCCCAGTCTAAGAGAAAATGGCTATGGTATGAATGTCATATCAATCCATATAGATATGCACTTTTTTTCTAGCAACAACAATAGTGCCCTAAATTTGTGATATAATTTAGTGAAACTAGAGCAAAAGGGGATAATTCCTAGTTAGGTTAAACCTTATGAAATTAATTATGGAATTTTTCCTTAACCTGATAATTTCACAACCTCTAAAAATAACCTATTTAGTTGCTTATAAATAAACCTTTTTTTTTTTGAATTCTTATAAATAACCTATTTAGTTGCTTAGTTTTAATCCTTGTATGCAATTACATATATGGAGTGGATAAGTTTCATCTTCTGATCTAACTATAATGAAATTTTTATCCTCAAATAGAAGTGAAAGAACTCTAGAATTTTGTCAGTAATTAGTAAAAGTGAATCATCAATCATAATGAATAATGATGTCCCTTTGTCCTTTTTATAGAACTCACTTTTTTAATTGTACCCTAACCCTAAATTAATTATAATTAATTTTAATGTAATATTCACCTTTTTCCTTCTTATAATAATAATTACTTTTATTTTTCCACTTGGACTTTTAATTAATTAACTTTGGCCCCACTCAATTAATAATAATAATCAAGTATCCCATTTTAAGTTGTAATTATAAAGTGACATTGGGGGAACCAATTAAAAATTATTATTAAAATATTATTTTATTTATTTGAAAAAGGAGACATGACAATCTACCCTTCTTAAATATTATTTTTCGTCAAGCAATGCTTGAACTATCCCAACAAATACTAGGATCCCAAACCAATATTTCTATTACTTTTATTCCTCTTTGATATGTAGTTAGATTATGTTACAATTCTTTGATATAATTAATAATTGGAAGCTCTATATGCAACAAATATTCTCTAAAAATCCCATGAGTGAACCCATGATAGTTTAATTATAAATTAATTGTGATCTATAGAGATTACTACCAAATGTAACACCTTTCATTATGTTCATTGTTACAAAAATTCCAAGAAGCTAAAAATTGACATTACCATCCAAAAATTTGGCTTGAACCACCAACTTCTCTCCACCATATTATAAATTAGATTTTTCTTCTTTCTTTGGTTCATGCTGCATGATTTCTCCCTCTTTCCTCATCATCAAGGAAAAATTATTTACCCTAATTTCCAATAGGTGTTGTTTTGCTTGGATGGCTATCAACTAAACTTCCCTATCACTCCTTAGCCATTCATCACACCTTTTTTTGGTCCTTGTTACATTATTTGTGCTTATTTTCAAGGTGGTTGATTTCCTTTCAACCCTATGATCTACCTTTTTTGATGATGTTGGATCATTAAATTCTACCTCACATATGTAGTTATTTAATTTATTTTCTATTGAACTCTTTGGGAAATTAATGAATGGTGCTTTCACCTTCATAATATATCCCTTGGCTTCATTAAGATAAAATTTTGATTGACATTCAATTTTAGAAGTCAATGAAATATCTTTCTAGTAAAATATCCTTACCTCTAATTTCCATGTGAAGTTTATTTTGCTCCTTAGAATAATTTTGAGGTTGAGACCTTTTATCTCTCTTCCCTTTATTTGACCACACTTCCTCATAGTTCCATTTTCCATTCCATAACTCCAAAAACTCTTTAAATTTTTTAAATTATATTTTTATTCAAATCTCTACTAGAAGATTTTTGTATAAATCAAAATTGGTCATAATATCTTTTTTAATGACCCCATGATTCACAGGCAGCAAGAAAATAGATTTGATACCATTGAAATATCCCCTTTTAAAAAAAATTAAATTTTTATTTTTATTTTTTTTTATAAAAAATAAATCAAACCCTAATACAATAAATGTAATATAATACTTATATCTCATAAACATACTCTTTATTTCAATTAATTGAAAATTATAGTAGCATAAAAAATCCAAATACTATTTTTTTACAAAACCCTAACCTAGAATTAGATTTAAAGATATAAAATCCTTGAAACCCTAGGTGAAATGGATCAAAATAGTACAACACCCTTGAAATATTATGATATTGCCCTTTCTGACAAAAAATAGTTGTGGTACAGACATCATATGGATTTGTATGGATCTATACATTTTTTTGCAAAAACCCCCAAAGTTATGATGTGATTTTTGTAGTTAGGGATAATGAAACTATGGAAAAAGGGGATCACATCTATATAGAAAAAACCTATGAAATTGATTCTAGAATTTTTCCTTGACCTGATAAATCCATAACCTCTAATAATAAATGGTAGCTCCTTATAAACCCTAATTTTATAACTTCATGTAAATAACCTATTGAGATTCTCAATTGTAATCCCTGTACATAATTGACTTTGTGGAGTTGAGGTGTTTCATCCTCTGATCTAGCTATAATGAATGTTTTCATCCTAAAGCAGAAATGAAATAATTCTAGAATTCTATCAAGAATTGGTAAAAGTAAATAATAAAGCATAATGAATAATTATTTCCCCTCATTATTTATGATAATCATATCTCAATTTCATTTATAGATCTCTATGATAAGAATAAATGGACTCTAACTAATGTTTATGCCCCTAATTCAAGAATCAAGAGAAAGAAGTTATGGGATATTTTGATTAATTTTAAGAATCACTCAAACATCATGAACTCGATTATTACTAGGGATTTTAACTCTCCATTGTCCCCAAGGGAAAATAAGGGTGGTGCATATCACCATTTTGATAGTATGTCATATTTGAATGATTTTATTACTAAAGTAGGTATTTATAATGTGGTACTTAAAGGTAATCAATACACTTGGTCAAACAGAAGGCTAGAAGACAATATTATTCTAGTGAGACTGGATAGGTTCCTAATACCTTTAAAATGGATCCATTCTTCATATTTTTCCCTCTCGTCACTCCCTAAGATTGGGTCAGACCATAATCCTCTAGTTTTTCAAAGTGACAAAGTCACTAAAGCAAAGGCCACACCTTTTAGATTCAAAAAATGTGGTTATCCAACTAGACATTGGAAGAAGATGTTAAGGAATGGTGGAGTACCCCAATTCAAGGTTCATCCTTATTCTCCCTAGATATGAAACTAAGGCATGCCAAAAACAAGCCTAAAATCTATAACAAAGAAGTGTTTGAAAATATTTTCATCTAAAATAATTTCATAGAAGAGGAGATTGATAAAGTAGAACTATAAATTTCTATCTTAGGTTATACCTATAATATTCAATCAAAGGAAAAGGAAATCCTCGGTAGACACCATAATCTCAAAGCACATGAAGAAATGTATTGGAGACAAAAATCTAGGAAGTTATGGCTAAAAGAAGAGGATAAAAATACAAAATTCTTCCACACCTCAGCCTCTAAGAACTTGGAAAGGAAACTCATTATGGAATTTCAAGGAGAAGATAGTACCTGGTATAGAATAGAAGAGGAAATTGTAGTTCATTTTGTTAATTATTTTAAATCCCTTCTCTCCTTATCTCCCAATTAAGAATTGAGGCTTGAAGATCAAGTGGCTAATCTCTTCAATCGAGTTATTTCTATAGAAGACAATGTATCCATACTCACCCCCGCTTTGAGTGAGGATATCAAGGAGATTGTCTTATCTTTAAAAGGGGATAAAGCCCTTAGACCTAATGGATTCCCACTTTTTTATTATAGGTTTTTTGGGATATCATCAGTCAAGATGTCTGCTTGATGATTGAGGAATATTTTAAAGTAGGTACCTTGCTCCAAGAATTCAATAACACCTTTCTAGTCCTCATCCCCAAGAAATAAGGAAATTCTAAAGCATCAGAATTTAGACCCATTATCTCATGCACTACTTTTTATAAAATCTACACCAAAGGCCTTTCACTCAAACTTTAGCTTCTACTTGAAAAAATCATCACAAAATAGAAGGATGATTTTATGTATGGTAGATAGATTTTGGGCATGATCATTATGGTTCATGAAACTATCCACTCAATTTCTCACTTGAATCAGTAAGGTATGTTACTTAAGCTTGATATGACTAATGCATATAATCAAGTTTCCTAGAAATTCCTAAATAAAATCTTGGACAGATGTGGTTTTAACACCCCAATTAGAAAATTAATTGCCTCTTGTATTTTTAACCCTTTGTTCTTGGTCATAATCAATGGAGTCCCCAAGGGTTTTTTCTAGCAAGGAGAGGGTTAATATAGGGGGATCCTCTCTCCTTGTACATGTTCATCATCCTAGCTAAAGATTTAAGTCCACTCATTTCATTGGATAGAAACACCAACATTATAAAGGGTATTATTGTTTCCCCTAACACTAGTTTGATCACTCACCAACAATTTACTAATGAAATAATGATGATGGGGGAGGCTTCAATTTTGGAAGCTAGGTGTTTCAAAAATATCCTTGAGGTTTATGAAGAGGTTTTTGGGTAGTATGTAAATTTATTTAAGAGCTCCCTTTTCTTCATTAATACCCCCTTGGTACTTCAAAACAAAATTTCCAAGATTATGGGTTGTGTCATAAGGAATATCCTATTCATGTATCTCAACACACCACTACTCAATGTTCCTTTAAAATCTAAATTTTGGACTCCCCTCATAGATAGGATCCAATAAAATCTATCAGGATGGAAGGGTAACCTCCTATCCCAAGCTAGGAAAATCCAAATTTTAAATAGTTTCCTCCAAAGCATCCTAGTTCACTTTATGTCTCTCTTTGTTATCCCAAGTAGAGTCACTGATAAGATTGAACACATTTTAAAAAAAAATCTCTAGAGAGGTTCAAAAGATAGATTCAATTTCCTTCCTATCTCTTAGAATCAAGATTGTCATCCAATCTCTAAAGGAGGTCTAGGTTTGAGAAGCATTAAATCCATGAATCAAGCTCTCTTAGCCAAGAAAGTTTGGCAGTTAGTTAAGGAGGAGAATCAATGGACCAATATCATTAAAGCCAAATATCTTTTTTATGGAAAGGCCACTGATTCTTGTCAAAACCTAGTTTGAATAATGGTTCATATTTTTGGAAAGCATTGTAGGTGGGCAAGGATATGTTGTGGCAAGGCATCAAGTGAAATATAGGTAGAGGTAATCTAGTTTACTTTTGGGGTGACCCATGGATTAATTCTCCCCTTGAATCCACTTTTCTAGCCCTGAACTTGATCTCCTTTTTCAAGGAAAACTATGGTCACAAGGTGTTAGATTACTAGGAAGTAAGGAATGGGAGGAAATGCTAGAAATTCTTGACTAAATCTAGGTTAGATCAACAACAAGTTTTCATGATCCAAGATCTCAATGAATCCATACAACACATTCATATCAGTTGGTTCCCTAAGGAGGATTCTCTTATCTAGAAACATGAGCCTAGTGGTCTATACTCTATTAAGTCTAGTTTCTCCTCTCTTTGGGGCTAGGAAGTTGCTAAATTCAATTGGAAGTCCCTTTGGCTAAAAAAAACTCATTCCCAAAATTAGTATTTTATTTTAGCTTTCAACCCAAAATAATATTTTAATATTGGATAACCTAATCAAAAGAGGTTTTACAATCCTAATTAGATGTTCGTACTACAAATAGTAAGTCAAGATAGTGGAAAATCTATTCCTCTCTTGTCTTTTTACCTCATTTATCTTCCATATATACTTCAACATTTCTAACTTCTCTTGGGTCAGTCCTAGCTCCATCATGGACTTAATTACCTAATAGAAGCCCCACTGGGAGGTTCCCCCACTATCCTTTTGGTGGAACCTGGCCCTTCCCCACATCTTCTAGGGTATTTAGAAATCCAAAAATTCATGTATCTTCAAGAATCATCTCCCTCATCCTCCTTCAACATTTAAAAGGATATCAACTTTTATTTAGGAAAACTAGTCTAGCCATGCCTCTTCATTTGACTAGTCCATCTCTCCTCTCTTATCTGGTATTATGACCCAGCTTAACCTTGTTATTCTTGATAAAACCCAAATTAAAGGGGTTGATAGGTCTCTATTTAAATGATCATCTCCTATCCCTTAATGGCTTAAATTAAAATTTGATGGGGTAACAAAGGGGAATCCATGCCTAGTTGGAGTAGGTGGCTTGATCAGAGACTCTTTAGGAAATATCAGAGTATCTTACATAGGGTCCTTGGGGATCCAAACTAACCATGTTTCTGATGCTACCATTACACTATAAATCATTGAGGAGGTAGTTAGACTTAGATTTGAGTTCATTAATATAGAGGGGAACTTGATGAATATCATCAAATTCCTAAAAGGGCTCTCTCGACATTCATGGAATATATCTAGAGCCATCAGTGATGCCAAAAACATGATAAGTCAATTCAAAGGAGTCCTTTGAGCACATCTATAGAGAAGGCAATAGGGAATCAAATTTCTTATAAAATATTAGAGTCCTTAGAATTGATTACATCACTTGGAATGAGTGTGAAGCCCTAAATGACATCATTCAAATTATCGAGATTGATAAAGGATAGGTCACACAATGTCATAATTGTTAATTTTATTATGATTAGTTTGAGGGTACAGTGTGGTGTTTTTTACATGTGTGATTATCTTATTACCAAGGATTTACATGAGTGGTAGGCTTTGAGAATTCAATTCATGATTGTGTCAAGTTTTATATCCCCTATTCATCATTTATCCCTCTCGTAAAAAGCACTTGGTACTATTAGCTATAATAAATCATAGAGTAAAAAAATGGGAGGGGACAAAGATCATGTTGAGCCAATTTCTTATTTTGATGTGAAAAATAATTATCATGTATGGAATAATATGGTTAAAGGGGGAATCTCTCTATTCATAGAATTCTTCATAGGTCATGACACTGTGATCTCTAAGGATTTTGCTCGAGGGTGGAAAAATCATGAGATGAGAATGCATAAGTTAAAGATTTAGATCATGGAGGAACTGATTGGCAAAACCACTGGGATGGTTTGTCATGATTTAAAGGCTTTCAAGGACAAGAGGTACAAGGAGTAACTCATTAATGTCTTCCTTAAGAAGGAAAAGCACAAACTGAAATACATCTCTAATAAAGGGTTCATGCGAGTAGACATGCGGAGGAAATGGCCAGAGGTTTGTCTTCAAATAATGAAATATATCACCCTTGAGGGTAAAACATTGTTCTCTTCTCACTCCTTTTTCTGCTTTTAAATCATTTCAAGGGACTTTATATCAATATTCCCTTTTTATTGCTACAATCATTAGAGGAGTATGTCCTAAATTTCAAAAAGAATTTGAAAGTTGATTTAATCCACTAGGCCCTTATCCACATACTCATCAAGTGAGGGGAGTCAATTTGGTCTAAAATTATCCTCAATTCCTTTGAAATTTTTAATGAAAAGGAAGACTTAGAGGAAGAAGGAGAGTATCATTCCTAGGTGAATTCTGAAGAACAAACTTGATATGGGAAGCCCTTTGATTATTCTAACTTCTTCCAAGTGAAAGGTAGTCTCAGGGATAAATGTAAATGGGGGAATTGAGGATTATCTCTAGAAACTCCACATGAAAATAATAAATCAAAAACTCCTGTGGAGAAATTATTGAAGAATTTGAGAGGCTTAGAGATTTTCTCTACCTTGACTAGTCTGAAAATAATGATGGAAAGGACCTCTTGGCCCATACCCCCATAGGTAAATCTTCCCAAAAAGATAAAAAGGAGGAAGGATTTAAATCTTCTAAGGAATAAAACTAAGAGACCCTCCACTTGGATCTCAAAAGGAAGAGAATGGACAAGGATGAGGATCAGTTCATTAGGAGTAGGACCAGGGGAAAAAGAAAAAAAATGATAGTGTGGAGACCAATCAATTAGTCACTTACTCTTATTTGAATTAGCCTTTCTCTCCCTATTTTTCATTTTGGTTTCATTTTGGTTTTTTGGCTAATGGGTGGCTGATGTTTGGCTACCCTTAGGTTAATCCATCAATATTTCTCTCTTATCCCTTTTTGTCAATTTGCTTAATCTTGCCTATCTTTTAGATATATTTGTAAAGGGTATGGGCCTTTCAACCCATTTTTTACCTATCAAATAAAAATAATGATTTCCCCTTTATCCTTTTATGAAACTTGCTTTTATAATTTCACCCTAACACTAAAGTAATTATAATAACTTTTAATTTAATATTCACCTTTTTCCTCTTTTTAATAATAATTACATTTCTTTTTCCCTCTTATATTTTTAATTAATTTATTTTGGCCCCACTCACCTAATAATAATGACTTAATGTCCCCTTTTAAGTTGTAATCATAAAGTGATGTTGGGAGAACCACTTAAAATGTTATTATTAAAGTATTATTTTCTTTATTTGAAAAAGGGGGACATGACACTTTTTTGAGAAAATGGGTATAATAAATTTAAAGGCACCTGATTAAGCTTTATAGAGAGGGAAAAGGGATTTTAGAGTCTCACTATGTAAATGTATTGGTAAAATTACATTGATCACTTTTTCCCTTGAACTTAAGCATCTTACCATACTAAAATAATTATATAAAATTGGTGGCATTGGAGTATACAATGTTATCCAATAACATAAGCATTTCATTCTTGAAAATAGTGGTCTTCATTGGGTTAGGGCCATTGCCTCTTATAAACAACATGATTTCCATACATCATCACAAGACTAAGACATTTGACAACTACGATATTAATTATAATTCCAATGTACTTTTCGTAAATCTCTTACACTCCCACAATAGTCTCCCATTGTCATAAAGGATGGATTTTATTACTTATGACATTCTACATGTCAATGGAGGCAAGCTAGCATATTATGATGTTGTATTCCTAGCTACACTTGTGGGACTTCACATAGAAGAGAAAAAAATATTATTAATCACATAGGGAGACACATCAAATCTATAATTATTTTATTCATATGAAGTGTTCATGGAGTGATGGATTTGTTAAATTTAATTGTGAAATAAAAATACATTGTAACACACTCACCTCCTTACATATCATCTATGTTATCCTTCTAAATAATGATGTCATCAATTCTATTCTCCTTTCCCACAATCCCTAATATATCCTTTCATTTTCATATTTTAGGTACTATCAATTTAGTTTATGTTGTAATTATTAGTAATAAATACACCTAGTCCACAATTTCCCACACTTACACCCTCACAACGCTTGCTTTCTCCTTAATTTCATCATGAGAAAAATTTGATTTATGTAAATATAATTTTATATTTAAACTAATAAATTACTAATCAATTGTTAAATAACAATTGTATTAAACATATAAAGGAGTTATACATAGGCCACATATTTACAAGTTCTTGAATTACTACATATATTTGATGATGAACCCTAAGCCATATAAAATTTGTGACCATCAATGACTATTCTATTTATTGATTTTGAATCAATGATTATAGACTAACAAGTTTAATTATGAAATTTTAGTGCCTATTACTCAGAACAATTTTTATGGCTAACTCAGTAAGTCAAATATGTGTAAAAGAAGGATGAAAAGATAACAATAATTTGTATTTTGTAGGGATATATTTAATGTAAATTATGGTTGATTTGTTTTGAATGAATTATAAGAAATAATATATTTCATTCCCATATAAATTAAAATGATCATTACAACATGACGACCGAAATTTGATAATTTATGCATAGAATTCATTCATCAATTATGAAAATATACCAAACTATGGGATTGATAATGTTGAACTTATAAAATTATTGATCCAAAACTTATAATTTTTGACTAAAATATATTTCAAGAACATGAAAATAACATAATAACAATGCTTTCTCTGAGAAGGGATGTTTTATTCCTCAAGATTCAAATACAAATATATGCTTATCTATGGGAAGAGATATCTGATATCCATTTTAGGTTACATCTTCATTTATAAACATTTTTAAGGTTGGAGGAGGATTTTTAAGGTCACAAATATCTAGGGATATTAAGTGGTTTGACTTCCATGATTTAAAACAATATAGAATTCAAGGAATTACTATTTTTAGAAACTTACTATTTTTAGACTATACTACTAAAATTGAAGTTTGGATCACTTACATTGGGTTTTCGTGGGCCAAAACCCACTTAGTAAATCTTAGTGTCATCTCATTTAATTATCCTCATTAGTATCTTTCCAATGGTTCAAATGGGGAGTCAATTAGAGCTATGGTGCAAAAGTTATGGCTCTTAGAAGTTCCATCATCAATTGGGGTAGAACCGTCACCTGAAATGTCCCCTGAATTATTTCCTAGATCAACTATTTACATAAAGCTTATTTTACTAAAAAATAAATATCAACATTGAGTAGGTGTAATGAGAAATTACATTAAATAACTCTTCCCTAATGACTTTATTATTGTTTCTAGAATCTTAGAGTTATCATCAATAATAATTTCTTATGTTCAATCTTTCAGCATCCCCAAGGAAATATATGAGCTAAATCCTAAACCAAGGACACCAAAATATAGATTCCATGAATAAATATTTTGATCCAAGCTTATTCAATAGGAGATATACAAAAAAAAGTGATCCATTTTCACTAATTTATAGGATCCTTTTGAAACATTTAATTCAAAATTTTATAAGTCCCAACAAATATTTTGAAAGCTATATAATGGTTATAGCAAATCAAATACTTAGATTTACTAGAAGGGAACCCCTAAATCTCACATTTTCAAGGCCAAACTTCTAGGTATAAATATGGGGTGAAATAGAAATTGGTTATGGACAAATTCTTTAAATAACCAAATAAAGTAACAAATAATAGTAACACAAGAAACATTATTGAATTATACTACATTTTTTATTTAAACTCACATGGATCATTGTCAATATATATGCTTCATAAGGTAAAAAATCGTAAAGTGGGAAGTATTTTTTACAAACCAACATGCATCTAATTTTTCACATAATTCACTCAATTGGTCATATTTATGATGCACTTGCCAACCAAACCAAGTCACTAGAAGGTGTAGATTGCATTAACAAATGTAATTAAATTGTGTTATTTCCATGTGGCTGAAACTTCTAGATTTATGGATTTGTAACAACATCCATGCACTAATGCCACAACAAAAATAGGTGAAATATATAGAAATTATGAATTGGCATACCTGATGGTAAGCTATTACTTTTATCTAGTATTCACTCTAGGTTTGTTTATAAAAAATTTAGGTTTATTTATAAATTTTCCACATGTATTCTTTTAATATCATTTTAAATATAATGTCAAAAATACTATTGCATAAGAATTATAACACAAGACTCAAACACTTCAAATGATAACATGAATAAATTTTAATGAAATAATATATAGAAAATGGCATGGTTATACCAAGCACCTAAGAAGTTGTATTTATCTATAAAGGTATTCATGCTCATATGAAAGGAATGGGGAAAACTATCTAAAACCTATTTTCAATCTTTAGTGTGATATGAAAATATTTACTCTTCAGAAAAATAATCAAAATATTGTAATAACAATGACTAAAAAATTGAATCATAACTATAAATCAAAGTCTCTATTATTATTTTCTTAGTAAATAATTATAATTTAAAATTGTTTCAAGGTTTATGACTCTTACCATTGCAAACTAAAGCTTTCTACTAAAAGGATAGAGACAATTATCCACATAGTTTTTACTACAAATATTATTAAAAAAATATATAATATCAATGTCTACAATAAAAATTTAAAAAAATGAATCTAGTACAAATCATATATGTTCACTTACAACAAAATTTAGAGAAAAAAAATATTTTCATCTATTCACTTAGAGAAAATAATTTGAGCTTAACTTCTTTGATTATGGTTGCATGTCAAATCTCTAGTATATTACCATCAAGCTATGGGAATTCCAAGATTTTCCATCTCTTTAGCCACATTCATATGATCAAAAGGAATGGTTCCTTATGCAATAAAAACTAAATTTTTTTCATATGGCCCTGATATGTTGTTAATGCCACTATTCATTTGGGTGAATAACACATCAAGTGAACCTCTACATCTTTATGCATAAATGAAAATCTAGTAAAAAAATTACTAACATTTAATACAAGAATATAAATATATACAAAATAAATTTACCATCGACATAAAGTATATTAATGAGATTGAATCAATTTATTGATCACTCAACTTTTTGTGTATGCTTCAAATTTTCCACTGCATCACCAATAATCACTACCTCATTAATGACCATGATTCAACATTGTGATGTAGTAGCAATGATGCATGACACCATTGGAAAAAATTTAATTTGATCATATTCATCCTCTAAAAGTGAATGTGGGTTATCGATTGAGTATGGAAGCTAAGACTCAATCAAGTAGGTGCACACCTATCAACATAATTAATATAAACAATACAATGTAGGGATTAATAATACTATCGACCTATAGAGTAGTGACATTACATAAATGAGACTAAGGAAATCCCATAAAATTTGGTCTTTGGGATTGAATTATTATTTTTTAGATAGTTGAAAGAGAAATTCCTCCAACATGTGTAGGGTTAATGGTTTGAATAAATAACTATAAAGTGACTAATAATATATAAGTGTCTAAGAATAAAAAGGAAATAATAATGGATATGCTTAATGGATCCATTCTTATGTCAACATATTCTAAAAATTTGCATTGAGTGAAAAATCATGTAAAGACCAATATAATCTATTTGGCTATTTGCAAATTGAAAGTAAGAATTGGAATTGGGGCCACCATGAAAAAACAAAGCCAAAATCAAAGACATTGTGCATAGAACTAAAATAGATTCAACATAACTTCCATGAGTATTCATTATAGTGAATAATTTTAACACTTAAGTAAATTTTTATGGATTCCTTTTATATGTATTTATATGATTCTAAGATTGGCTCATTAATAGTGGCTAAGTATTATAGTCAAAATTAAATAAAATGAAATAGATAGATGCTTAGTCCCTTTTAAAAATTAAAAATAGGTATATTTAAAATTGTAAATATGTTTCAACAATAGACCTATCTTGAATAAATGGTTGGAGAACCACTATATTTTATGGCAACCCTCCAGTTCCATGTCCCTTTGTAAGTAGATTTATTTACACATTTAATGGAAGTTAACTCTACAACTAGTATTGATTGCATGCACCAATGCCCAAATATATCAATAATACTACATTTAATATATTTTTGGTGAATATATAATTCAAACAATAATTAGCTTCATAATATTTTGAATATTTAAATTCACCATTAATATAACACTATCGATAAAATACCATTAAAAGGGGACAAATATTAGGCAATATTATTTTTCACCATTATATAATAAATTCATTAATTTTTATAAGATTAATGAAAGTTGAAATGATATGTGATTATGGTTAAGTTATTAATAAAGGATAACTACATAACCAAGTTTTTATCCTTATTTTGCTTATGGCATCGAATAACAGTAAATGGAAATCAAGTAGTCCAGAGGCATTATAATAATTAATGTGATCAAATTCATTATATTGATGTGATTAAATTCATTAGTTTTGAAACTATCTAAATATTGATTAGACTTTGCATTTTATTTTACTCAAGGTTAATAATAGATGACATCCATAGCTATCTATAATCTATTTTTATATGAAATAATGCATATAAGAGGGAGACAAGACAAAAGAAAGGAAACCCACCATGTAGTTTATATCAGCCCAAAGTTACTAGGCATAGGGAAAAACTATATAGATAAAAATTTGTAAAAACCCAATTTTGTAACACAAACTTATAAGGAAATCCCAAAATTATGTGGGTTTACTAGGTAGGTCTATTACAACTATCTGAATATCGATTAGACCTTGAATTTTATTTTACTCATAGTTAATCCATATATAATTTCCAAATTGATTGATAATCTCTAATTTTTAAACCCTTCATTTTATTTTATTCATAGTTAATAATCTCTATTTTATATGAAATCATGCATGTAAAAGGGAGATAATCCAAATGAAAAGAAACCAATCTTGTAGTTTGTGGTATCCCAAACATGCTAAGCATAGGGACAAACCATACAGACATACAATTTGAAAAAAACCAATTCCTTAACACACAAACTTAGAAGGAATGCCAAAATTAAATGAAAACCCCTAATATTTTATAATAACTCAAAAAGTAACAAAAATTAAATCCATCCAGAGAATAATGCAAAGCATTCCTTTTATTTTCATGAAATATTGGAGAAGGGTCTAACTTATAAGTCATAAAAGGTAAAATTTCATCATTGTAATGCAATCAAAATCATGATTATTTTATATTCATATAAAAATATACATTTCTCCAATGTACTTAGGAGAAGAATAAAATAGAAGGAATTGATTATTCTCACACTACTCACATGATTGTTCTTGTATTAATTTCCTACAAAATAAATCCCTGAATCCTTGTTTGTATTTTAACGATATCTATGTAAACATATTTCTTAGCTATGCAAACAAGATATAAAATATAGAGATCAGGTAATAAAACTAAGAAAGATCAATTTGTTTCTTAGACATTAATCCTCTCCTTCCTTTTTATGGGTAAATTTTAAGCACAAACTACAACTTTTTATAGAAAATTGTGTAAATTATATTAGTGAATGTTTATCAACAATCACTAACATTGAATATAGACTCTAAAAACATGAAGTCTATTTTTGATGTATAAAGTATTAGTGATTTTTTGTGTAGATTTATAAACATATTCATGCCATATTTGACCTAAAAATTCTATAAATGAAAGTTCATTTCAAGAATTTAAAAAACCAAATAAATTTGCAAATCGTAGTGAGAATACAAATATAAGGATCCTCCCTTTACCATCCATAGGCCCACTAAAATAGGGAATGAAAATATAACTTCAGAAAAGGCTACTTTATTTTGAATTTAATTAAAGATTTTCTAGGTTTCTACTAAAAATATAGAATCCTTGAAAACAAACAAGAAAAAATAATAATAAACCAATGTTCTCACATTTGATTTATCATAGAATCATAATGATGACCATTTATCTTCAAATTCCATTCCCACCATGATTACATGCCCTATAAACACCCAAAAATACATATTAAACATATAAATAAGCATACAAACCCTAAAAATTCTAAAAATCATAAAGACATGTTGATTCTATAGATATTTCCCATAAAGTTTTTATCTATATAAAATCTGACATACTAAGGATCAAATCCCTACAATTGTAAAAACACCCCTCAAAAGAGATTTATTGTATTGTACCTTCCATTACATAGATCGATTCCTCCCATGAAACTCATGGCATGATGGATCGTCGACTCCTCTACATGGGATGCATGGGACTATCTTTTAATGGTGGGTAAATTGAGTTTCTATCTATACCCCTTGAACTAAGCTCAATAAATGATGGTCTGGATTTTTGGAACACAAAACACAATGCATATTATTGCCCTTAAAAAAACTATTTCATCACAATGGGTCTTCATTAAACCTTCTCTTTTCATAATTTTCACTACAATTTTGTCTTCCCAAATTAAGACCAACACCCTGCTCAACCTTTTTCTTTAGAATCACCCCTACTATGACCAATTTTACACCTATTATCATAAACTATAGTTAGTTTTTGCTTTTTTTTTTCTTTATTTTGTGGGAAAAAATTATTTCCATGAACTTGTATAAATCACTAGAATATGTACTAGGGGTGAGCAAAAAGATATTGTATTATTGAGTACCAACCAACAATTTAAGAGATAAATATGTGAAATGATTTTAGAATTCAGTTTTATTTTCAATTCAATTTGTTTTTTTACAAAGCAATGGTTTATAATAACTCATTTCTTATGAAAATTAATGGTTCATTTAGCACTCATTTCTAGAGTATCACTTAGTTGGTTGACTATTCAAAAAGTCTTAGGGAAATATCAGTGCTTCACCCCTATGAGTGTCATTTAGATGTAAATATTGTTAAGTGGACTACTCATGATTATGAAAATTGGGTTTTTGTGAACTATTATTCATGAAATATAAGTCAATGTAAATTGACTCAAAAGTACACAATTTAATCTCAAGAAAATCACATAATTTAATGCATTATGGAAACACCACTTATACAACTTAAAATAAATAAGAGCATTTTAACAACATGGGACATATATATCTCCCCAAAAAATGAATTTTATTTCAAATTAATGAGACTCTTTTTTAAAAACCAAAAAAAATGAATTATTCATGATAGAAAATCCAAAAATTTACAAATTAATGTAAATTCATAATTAATGGCTCCAATTTATTTTTAATGAGAATAATTTGTTTGTGTTTTACCCTTTCTTTATTTAACAATTAATATGTTATATAAAAGGTATAAAATTTGAAACAGATCAAAATGTTAAAGATATACAATTATTAACAATTTTGATTTTAGAAATGTTAAATATGGAAAATTACTATTTTTATAAAATACTAAGAATAAATATACTAAACTTAAATATAACATTTTTTACTATTTTTTATGTTTACCATTGTGAACCAGTAGAATACAAGAGTGTGATTGTTCTTGATCAATAGTATAATCTAAAATTATTTTTGGATAGGTTTATGCTCCCTATATAACAATGTAAATTGGTTATGTTTATTGATTGTGACTAATGTTTGATAGTGAAAGAAGAGAAATATATAAATTTGATAGTGCAAGATCATAAATATAATCTAATAATATTTTTGGATAGGACCACATTCCTTGGATAATATTGCAGGCTGACAACGTCTATTGACTATGAATTTTTTTATGTTTATTGTGATGAAAATCAAACTACTCTGCCTTCTACACATGTATCTATTGATTGGGTTGAGAGAGTGAGATTTAGATTATGTCACATGCAATTCATTATTTTATTTTTATTTTCTTTGAAACTCCAATGGTATTCATGAGATCCATTAACTTATAAAAAGAGAGATGGACTATAATGGGATAAGTTGACCCTAATCGCCTTCTTGATGATTGAACATTGCCTACATATTTAGATATTTTGAAGAGAAATCAAGCCCACATAGTTATCCCACCTAAATTGATTGTGAAATTATGTTTCTTGAATATATGTATACAGCTATAAATATGGCTTTGAGACTTTATAATATTATCTTTTGACTTGCTTTGAGGTGCTTTAGACTTAACTTATGGCTAATCTTTGTGACTAATTTTAAATTTAGGAAGAATAGGCAAATTTTTCTCAATGTGAAAAAATGTGTAAATACTCAATAGATAGTTCCAAGCTTGAGACCAAGTCCCTTTGAAATGAGGTTTTGATTTTCTTATATAGTGAAACCTTTTGATACTTTCCTTTAGTTGATCTTATGAAATGTACAAGAAAACCCAGAATAATATTTTAAAATTTATAAATTAGCCATTATTTGGTGAGGATGTGGTCACTCTAAATGAATAGGTCTATGAAGACAAACCTATCTACCTAGTGTGGACCTATCTTAGAGAATTATGTACAACTATCCTAAGTTGTAGATAGTTTGAGGATAGTATAAAGTAGTTTGAGCATGTGTCTTGAAAAAATATATGTAGTAGTAATAATGAATAGTAGGTTGAGCCTACATATATATATAAATGTATTATAATAATGACAAATAAGAGTCATGTATTTGGACACAATTCATGTGGCTTAGGATTTGTCAAGAATTAGCATTGCCAAGTACCTCTTATCAAATTTATTATTTGGTTAGTTTTAGTTACCCATACACTAGTCTTATACCACACATGCATTCCCTAAAATTATTTAACCACATCAACATATCACATAATTTACACTCATGTTATAAATAAATGTGTAGAGAGATAACATAATGGATTAGGATTATTTTGAAATAGTGATATAGTACATTTGTGTTGTGTGTGTAATTACATGCACATGATTACTTGGTAATAATTGTTACACCCCTAACCTATCTCATGTATTGGGATAGGAATAACCAACTTGTGGCTTAATTATCTCCATTTGATGTTATATCACATTTATATATGCATTCATTTGGTTTGTAAGTCAGCTTATGGAGTAAACATAGCCAAAGTAGACTATAAATAAGAGGTAGTGGGTAGTTGTTTATCATGATAGTGCAAATTCTACTCTTATTAAAGCTTATGGGAGGTTTCCCCCTCAAAATGGCTTGTGTTTTATTCATATATTTTTGTATATTTTAGTCATATTTTGATCTATTATTGTCTTTTTATTTTATTATTGAATTAATTTAATTACAAGTGGTATCAAAGTTGTGATTTGGCCAATTTTGTGGGAAAACCACTAATTTTAGATATTTGTTTGTCTCTCAATCTAGTATGAATTTTTATGCAATTTTTTATTAGAGATTTTAAATCAAAAAAGGACATAATAAAACAAAAATTAACATTAGGGAGTTAGTTTTTTGTGAGTTTTTTTAATTTTAGTGTTTTTCATAAATTTACTCTATAATGTGTAATTCAAGGAATTTTTTTTAGCTCTTTACATTTTTAGAAAAATTAGAAAAATCTAGTTGGGGTATTTTCTCTATATTTTCTAATTTGAGGCTGACATAAGTACTAAAATGTTTGGTCAAATTTGGTTTAAAAGTGTCGATCAAGATCGACATTGTCAAGCCCTTTATTATAGGACAGTAAACTAAGGGTTAAGGAAAAGGTGCCAAAACTCTAGGTAAAAATCATCACAAGGAAGATATGGATTCATAATGTGGAGTTAATATATCATTTGTATTGGGTTTCTCTGAGATAGATAATAAAGTGAGCTAGCTTAACTATAATATGCAAGGCATTCAAGGTGAAATACAAGGCATATAATCTGATATGAAATCCATATATTCTAGTTTGGAAAATATCATGATGGATTTAAAAAATAATCATCTAAATTATCTATCTATCACTATTACACAACCCCACCATGGTGGATCTCCCAACCAGTCTAATCCAAATCTAAGTACCTTACCATAGAAAAACCTATTACCAAAGGTAGATATGCATAAATTTTATGGAAAGGATCCACTCAATTGGATCAACCAAATGGAGATTTTTTTATCTAAATCAAATCCCACGTGGACAAAATATTACCATGACATATTTTTATCTAGAACCTCAAAAGTTCATTTGGTATTAATGGTGTGTGCTCAAAATAAAAAGATGACTCTCAATGCCACTTGGTTAGTTTTTATAGAGGACTTACAATTAAACTATAAGAATAGTGTGATGGAGAATTACTTTAGCCAACATGAAAAATTGTGATATATTAGCTTAATAAAGGATTATATTCATCATTTTCATAACATATCTATGTGTGTGGAGACAATTTTAGATGAGAACCTAAATGACCTATATTTGGGTGACCTCAAGGACCACATTCAAGATGAGTTACACATTTTTAATCCACTTAAGGTTTTTGATTCTATTATCATGGAATATAGGGTAGAGGAAAAAGACATATCCAATAATGAGGAGACATTCACTCACTTAAAATATTATATCATGTCGACACCATCAGTTCCTCCACCTACTAGATGAACCCCTCAACAAATTAAAGAGAAACATGCAAACGATTATGTTTCAATTATGGAAATAAGTGGAGCAAAGGACATATATGTGTTGAGAGGAACCTATTATACATTGAGGTATCCCATGAATATGATGAAGAGGGTGTTTCATCCAATGATGATGAGGAAGAGATAGAGGAGGAGCCTAAAGATTCCTAACCTACAATCTCTTGTCATGCAGTTTTAGGTATTAACACTCCTCAAACACTTAAAGTGGTGGATTTATTCAAGAAACAAAAGGTGACAATGTTTATTGACTCAGGGAGCATGCATAACTTCATCAACCATAATTTGGCTACTTTATTGAATTGCTTTATCTATCTAGCACTAGAATTTTAGGTCATGATTATAGATGTTGGCATAGTGAATTGTTCAGGGAAATGCCATAGTATTAAGCTTGATATGGGTGATTACAATATAGATTATCTTATGTTTTCTATTTCCATGGGTGGTACATACATTATTTTTGGAGTCTAATGGATCACAACCTTGGGTAAAATTGATATGAACTTCTAGAAACTATTCATGCACTTTCATTTTAAATGTAGGAAAATTAAACTTCATGGATTATGGGTAAAATATCCATAGTTGGTTAGTTCATATAAGATTATAAAGATGGTAAAAAAGGAGGAGAAGGATTTATATCACAATTATGTTCCATATAATTTCAACCCATAAAGGCATATACACATCCTAATCTACATATAATTCATGATAACCACCCATATATTTTTTGGGCCATGCCAAAAGGACTACCACCAAAAGAAAACAAGATCATGCCATTCAACTCTTTCCAGGGAGAGAACCACCAAATATCAGACCATATATATATCCATATATTCATAATATTTAATTAAAAATATGGCCCATGAGATTTTGGAGTTAAGGATCATCAGGTCTAACCAGAGTTTATATTCATGACCAATGGTCATGGTGTGTAAAAAGGATGACACATGGAGGATGTGCATAGATTACAAGGAAATCAATAAGTATAACATCAAATATAAGTTTACTATTCCATTAATTGATTATTTACTTGATTAATTGCATGGTTTTATTTATTTCACAAAATTAGATCTTCATTTGGGGTACCATCAAATTAGAATCAGGATGAAAATGTTTGTTCATAAAACTACTTTTATAACTCATGAGGGCCATTATGAGTTTTTGTTAATGCCCTTTGGTATTATAAATGAACCTTATACTTTTAATATCTTTATGAACACTATTTTTATACATTTTTTAAAGAATTTTATGTTTGTTTTATTTGATGACATATTGATTTATAGTAAGACATGGGAAGCACACTTACAACATGTGAAACATGTGTTCATCGTTTTGGAGCAACATTAACTTTATGGGAAGCCAACCAAATGTGTTTTTTTATTATAGGAGGTAGATTACCTGGGTCACATTGTATCTCATGAAGGTTTCAAAGTTGATCCTTAGAAGATTAAAGCTATGGTTGATTGGTTATTGCCCAAAACTCTTAAAAACCTTTAAGGGTTCCTAGGACTAATAGGTTACTATCAAATATTTGTGAAAGTTTATGGCAGAATAGTAGCTCCACAAAATACATTAATAAATAAGTATTCCTTACAATATAATGATGTAAACATAAAAGCATTTGAGCAACTAAAATTAGCTATGTGCACCACCCCAATTTTGGCAACTTCAGACTTCTCAAAGATGTTCATTGTTAAATGTGATGCTTCCATATTAGGTTTGGGAGTAGTAATAATGTATGAAGTAAGAAACATTGCATTTTAGATTCATCAATTCAAAGGTAAAAATCTACAAAAACCTATCTATGAGAATAAATGATGGTTATTCTTCATGCACTCAAATAATGGAGGCCCTATCTGATGGGTAGACACTTTAGAGTGAAAATGGTTCATGATAGTCTCAAATAATTTTTAGAGAAGAGATTATCATATAAAAAAATAATAAAAATGGGTAAAAAAATGTTGGGTTATGATTTTGAAATCATATATAATAAGGTTAAAGATAATGTAGTAGAATATGCACTATCTATATGAGATACATCCACAAAAACATTACTTTATGCAATGTCCATGTTGTAGGTAGATTGGGTGGATGAAGCTAGGTTAGAGTAGGATTATGATAAGGATACATATATTTTGATTCATAATATATAGTAAGGTTCTATATCCTATGATAAATTTTAATGGAAAGGTAATGCTCAAGGGTATAAGGATATATTATACTTGTGTAAAGATGCAAAAGTTAAACATAAGATTATTATAGATTTGCATGCATATCCAATTGGGGGAAACTCTAGGTTCCTAAAAAATTATCACAAAATAAATCAAGAAGTATTTTGGAAAGGACTCAAGGGATATGTACAAAACTTTGTGTCAAAATTCTTGATATGCCAATAGAACACAGGTGAGATAGTTAAGACCCTGGGGATGTTACAACCTTTAGTAATTCCTAGTTAAAGGTGGGAGGAGGTTTCCATGGATTTAATAATAAGGTTTCCTTATTATGAAGTTAAGAATGTTATCTTGGTAATTATTGATATATGTACAAAATATGCCCATTTTTATTCCCTCTCACACCCATTTACAACCAGTATAGTATAAATTATTTTTATGGAGGCTATTCTAAAATTACATGGAACCCATAAAATAATTATAAGTGATCATGATCCTATTTTAATTAGTAATTTTTATACTGAATTATTTTCTTATTTGGGTACTATTGACCATTCAGACCACAAGTCAAAATGGGTCAACCCCCTATATTCAAGACTTGATATGAGGATAGAACATAGTTTCATAGGGTGTGTTATGGTCTATTTAATTTAATTTAATTTAATTATAACCTTTTTCATGATATAGTTTATTATTATGTCATTTGGAGTCATCTATGGGGTCAAACCATCATTGCATGTCATACAAGAATGAATAGATCAGTTTGCTTATGCATTTTACAAGTGTGATTATAAAACCTTTTAGGAAAAAAGAATACATGAACATGATTATTTTGGTTATAAAATCGTCCTATAAATTTTTTTTATCTTTATGATCTTTCTATCTAAAGCTATAAGCATTTGAAGTTGGACTAGTAGAGATAGATGTGCATAGGGACATCAAGTTCAGGGCTTGTGAAATGACCATTTGGATTCAAATACTTTGAAGTTTAATGAAAGGTCAAAAAGTGGTAAGATATTGAGTATTTTTATTATATATAATCACAAATAGGAAGTCAATGAGTCAAAAAGGTCCTTAGGGCAAATCAATGGTATTTATTCCTACATACAAGGTAAATTAATGATCTGCATTTACTGATTGGGACCCAAGATCAATGGAATGCATTTGATCATGCACTAGAGATATAATAGTTTAATTGAGGGTAAAATATTCAAAATATATTTATATTTAATGTAAATCTACCAAGTGGAAAAACATCATTCAATCAAGCTAAGATCAACAACATGGGTTGAGTCATGCAGATAAGATCTAATGGTGCACACTGAGTCAAAGATTAAAAGCATCTTTAGAAAGCATGAAATGTTACCAAGTTTCATAATATTGGATTTCTTGGTCATATATCAATGTATGATGTTAAAATTCAAATTGAAGAGACTCCAGAGGAGATTGATAGAGTAATTTCAACTAGATTCTAGATGGACAAGATGAGACTACATGTCCAAATAATGACAGGCATATTTTAAAATGGTATGAGTGACCTAGAAATGGAATGCCACATATTAATCCATTTAGTATCAATTTATTATATAAAAGATAAAATTCTTTGGACTCATACACCATCATGAAAGCTCAGTTGAGATTTGAGATGAACAATGATCACCAAATGTGAAGAATGAAGTCTAAGAGATAAATGGATGACTATAGATGGTAAATAAAAGTGTCTAGAAGATAGATAGTATATATGAAAACACATAAATATATTATATCATATGTTTTAGCTCTCATAATTTAGTTTTAAATGCTTGAGAGATTATCCATGATGAAGGTAGTTTCACAAAGGCTAACTGAAGAGTCTCTGTGCCATTTTTTGGAGAGTTGTTCATGGTTTATATAGACATTTGTCTTAGGAGACATTTCTGGTCTATTTCACACTCCATTCCCATAAAATTTAATTGGTTCTCATGATTTTATATGTTTCATTGTGACCTTTGAGCTTCTTTACTGCATTTTATTCTCCTTCTTATCCAGTTATATAAATAGCTACCATTTTGGCCTTTGTAATCTAATGCCACACCATGTATGGTGAAGCCCTACTATTTTTGACATTTTACTATTCCTTAGAATACTAAATTTTATTTTATTTGAATTCATATCTCATCTTTTTAAAGTATTTGAAGAGATGTATAGTTAATATCTAAGTGATATCAATCTACCCTTACTTTCTCTCAGTCCTTCCATGTTTGATGTAAGTGATTTCAGTCTAGCAAGTCATATGAAGTGTAGTTAAGTGTATGAATCTATCTTAAGTGTAAAATTAGCCTTATTATATACAAATTATGTATGGTTTTACTTACCTTGGATAGTCTTTATGCATCTTACCTTAATATTGAAATACTAATGCTAGTGCATTCTAAGACTCTTCGGCTAGTGTTGTAGTCATTATTTCTTTGTGAAAGACATACAATGGTCATGTGTAAAACATATTTTTTAATCACCATTTTATAATAGTTTTATTTCAAGCAACTTCTATCCCTTTCCCCCCACAATCAAATAGTTAGCATAGGTGAAAGTTCTTCAAAATATATTCAAAGAACTAGCCCTTAAATCTAAAGGCTCACTTCCACTATAAGTACACCCACATACCTATAAGTGTTCCCATGTTTCCCAAATTTGAAAGAGGCTTGAACACCCTATTTTATGGTGAAATATTTGGTTACAACATTTTTGGAATGCCCAATGGGACACATTATCTTCAAGACAACTTTTCATTGTGAATGTTGATCTTGACAACATTAGCCATAAATTGGTGTGATAATTTAGAATTTTGAGACTCCATCAAGGTAAAATATAGTTTAATACCATTTTAATATTATAAAATTACTCTCATAATTAATGGTTCTCACTAGGTCATCCTCTAGTAGATTTCTCAACCCCATTAATCCACCTATTCAACTTGAACTTCTTATTTAAGTTCAATATCCTCAGCCTAATATGCCCTTTCAAGAAACAATAAAATTTTCAAAAGAGAAGGAGGTTGAATAAATTTAATAAATTAAGTATGTTTAATATTTTTAAGAATATATGGCTAGACCTCATGCCTTCCCTACTTTTAATACTAAAAATCCAATTAACCTTCAAGTATATGATGTCACTCCTCTAAATTCCAAAAAAGGTGTACCCATATTCAATGGTGAAAGTCATGTTACACCTAATGAAAACATTAGGGAAGTCTCAAACTTGTATATCTTCCATAACATCACTTAGGATAACATTTCCATTAGAGTCCTTGTCAAGTCCCTTTGAGGGAAGGATTTTGATTGGTATAGGAATCTAGAAGGTGGATGCATCACATCATGGGATGGGTTTGGAGTGTTACTAACCTCAATATTTGGAAATTAAAGTGACCATAGCTCTCTCATACATTATTTCAACATGATTAAAAGAGGATCCAAATAAATAATTCATGACTTTAATGAGAGGTTTCAAAAGATTGGAATAGATTTCCTCCTCCTATGAGGCCACCTCCTAGTTTTGTGGTCCCTACCTACTTGAGATCCATTACTGCTAATTTTTTTTATCATGATTCAATCCATGGGGTCTCATACAAGATAGAAGATTGACTCTTAAGGTTTATATGCTTCCATTATCTTATACTTTTTCTATACTCTAGATGTGGCCCAAATTCCCAATACTAACACTAAGTCTAGAGTTGTTCCTAAGAAGGAAGTTAATACCATGGACAAAGATGCATATATTAAATGGTTGGAAGCTAATCCTAGGAGAGTGAATATTCAAAAAAGTACCTATCATAATACTTACCCCTATTAGCAACAACATGGTCAGAAATTTGGAATAATAATAGGTCAATGGTAGCCTAACTCTAACAAGACTACCAATGTATATAATCCTAACTCCACCACCAATACAAGAAAGATGATGCCTATGAATAAAAACTTGTTGTAGGGATAAATTTTGTAGCAAGACAAATTTATGGATTCTAATGAAGGTAGAGAGAAAGATCTTGTTTCTCAAGAAGGAGTTACTTCACTCCTATCAGCTAAGGATGAAGTCACGATGCAGACAATTGAAGGTGGACAACCTTAAGGAGAGATCTTCACCAACTTCTTAGTTGAGGACACTTTTTTGCTTAATAACTGAACCTATATTATAGAAAAAACTAGAGATAAGATAAATTATTTAGGTGGTGATATTAATTTTCCTACAATTTCATTAAATCCTCATACAAAGCAACAAGGTATGGCTATGGGTGTGGCAATCTTAAATAACTTTGCACATATTCCAAATTAGAATGATAAATGGACTATTTACAAAACTCCAACTCCTTAGCTTATAATCAATTATTTTAATTGAATAATTTAAGATGAATTAGGTATGTCACCTTTAAACAATGTAAATTCATTGAAGATTACTAAAACATCCATTTCCCTTTAGGATGTTCTTCATATGCCTGGTAAAAAAATACTACAAAAATAGCTATCTACTATCCCTACTAGTGTCCCTCCTTCAAATCAAAGTCATAGTAATGTTTATTTTAAAAATTCTCCTATAAATATTTTTGAGCCATCTACTAAGGCTAATAAACCTCAACAATTATATATCAATCTCATAGTGGGTGACAAACTGGTCCATAATTGCATAGTTGATAGTGGAGCTTCTACTTTAGTCATGCCCAAAGTGGTAGCTAATAAATTGGTCTTAAAGTATGAGCCTCATAATAAAGGATTTATCCAAATATATGCTACACCTAAAAAAATTATAGGATTGATAAAAAACTTGAAGGTTTTCTTGCATGATTGTCCTAGTTTTCTTATCCTTTAAGAAATAGTTGTTGTTGACTTTCTAGTTCACTTTGCAATCTACCTATCAAGGGAATTTACAGCCAAGATAGGTAGCTATATCTTAGATAATTGGTATTTATTGGCCTTTAAAACAATATATGGAACCAAGGTGACCATAAGGACTCAACCTCTTTCAAGGTTTCATATTGAGCCCTATGTTGAGATAAGTTCTAATTTGAATTGGGTTGTTCATGAAGAGAAGGATTCTATTGTAGATGATGGTACTTCTTCCAAGATTGAAGACATTTATAATTTGTTTCTTGATGAATATATTAATACTTCTTATCATTATATTTATGCATTTATGGATTAAATTTATCTAGGAGTATATTGTATACATGAAGAAGGAATACCAACACCTCTACTTACCAAAGAAGAAGGTGAAGATGATGAGATGTGGAAGATGTTTTTTTATGGTTTAAGAAGTATATTTGGTGCAAGAGAGTTTTATGTTGGTCTCCCCATATAAAAAATAGTACTATACTTCATATATAATCCATTTAAATTGTACTTATAATGTGGCTGAGTATGAAGGTTTAATTCATGGCCTTCAATGGGCAAGGAGAAAGGGAGCAAGAACTCATAAGTATATGGATATAGTGAATTTGTTATTTATCAGGTTAAGAATGTTTTTCCTTCCAATAACCCTTTTATTAAGTCATATAGGCATAGGGTATTGTATTTTCTTGAAGACTTCAATGCATTCAACATACAATCAATCCTAATGGAGTAGAATAATCATGCTAATAGACTAGCTACCATAGGAGCTCAATTTGATACTCCAACTACCATAAAATAAGAGGAGAATAAATCTCACATTAATATCATTATAAAACCTTATATACCTAATAATTAAGTGTATTTTCAATTTTTTGATAGTGACAAACACATTACATGCTTCTTACAAAATGAGGTTGAGTTTTCTTTAAGGAATCAAAGGAGATTCTATGAATAGTTTGGTGATCAGATTGTGTAGCTAAGGAAAAATAAGATATCTAAGGGTATGATGACCTTAGAGATTATATTCAATGATAATGATCAAAATAATAAGTAAAAAGTGAGTATGTCTACAAAATAAGATAACTATGAAAGAGTATTGATCTTCAAGGATAAACTTCTCAAACTATGCAAGGTATGTTCTACATTAGATAAGCAAGAATTCATTGAGTTATGTAAATAATTTCATGATATATTTTCTAAGGAATATAATGACCTCAAATTATTCGATCCTATCCTATAACACCATACCATTGAATTAAAACCTAGATTTAATTTGGTTAGATAGAAATAAAGACCCATCAATCCTAAGGTTGAACAACTCATGAGGTTAGAGCTCACTAAACTCCTTTAATATAAAATAATATTTCCTACCAATAATTCAACATGGTTAGATAACCTTATGACTATTATAAAAAATAATGGGGAGATAAGACTTTGTTTGTACTTCATAGATCTTAATAGGATGTCACTCAAAGATCACAATCCTCTACCTTCAATGGAATAGATTTTGTAAATTTTTTAAAGATCTCAACATTTTTATCTCTTAGATGGATATTTAAGTTATAATAAGATTATTTTTAATGAGTATGATCAATTTAATACATCATTCACTACTAAATTTGGGACTTTTGCTTATATAAATATTCCATTTGGTTTGTCAAATTTTGGTGCTACCTTCCAAAGAGCAATGGACATGGCTTTCAAAGGTTTGATCAATGAGATGTTGTTGGTTTATCTAGATGATATAACCGTGTTTTATAAATATGATAATTAACATATGAAACACTTTATTTAAGTGTTTTAAATATGTCTTTATTATGGAGTATTTCTTAATATAAAAAAATGCATCTCTATTATCCATAAAGATAAGCTCTTAGGACACATTATTTCCAAAGAAGGTTTGGATATTGATCTTGAAAGAATAGAGAATATTTTAGTCATATCATTTCCCTTAATAAATGTCTCCAAATTTTCTTAGGTAATATAATTTTTTTAAGGATATTCATACCTAGTTTTGCATCTTTTGTAAAACCTATCACAACCAAGCTAAAAAATAATCATGTCTTTTCTTAGACTACGAAAGGTAAGAATAGTTTTGAAACCATTAAGAAAGTAATTACATAAGATCTTACTCTTATTAATCCTAAGTTTACTAAATAATTATTTTTTTATTCATTTTCTAACCTTGACACTATCTCAAATATGCTAATGTAAAAGAATGATGAGGGTGTAGAGAAACTAATTACATTCTTTAGTCAAGGTTTGGATGATTAAGAAATCAAGTATACATTTTATGAGAATCAAGCCCTTGATATTTGAAGAGGACTAAATAAGTTTATGCATATGGTTTAAAACAATAAAATTTGTGTTATGGTCTCTCGTCCTAGTACCAAGGAGTTAATTTTGAGAAAAGACCTTAGTGAGAAGAGGGTAGGGTAGATCACTAAGGTAAAGAAATATGATATTGATATCAAAGTAACAAAGTTTATAATAGGTAAGGGCCTTAGTGATCATATATATTTATATATTCATGAGTAAAAATAATAGGTTTTAATCAATCATGATTACCCCCAACTAATTGGTTCCTTGCATATACAGAGTTGGACATAAGATGTGATCAAATTTATTCAAAGTGATGAGTATCCTAATGATATGAGTAGATCTCAAAGGAGATATTTTATATTTCAAGCTATTCGATTTTTCATTTTAAATGGTGTGTTTTTTTATAATAGATACTAATGATGTATTATTAATGTGTATTGATGATGAATAATTTGGAGTGTTACTTGAGAAGTTCCATGATGGAATAACAAGAGGTCATTTCTCCCAAAGAACCATAACTACCAAGATCATGAGGGAAGGATATTATTGGCATAGACTCTTCAATGAATACCATGATTGGGTGATAAGGTGTGTACAATGTGATTTATTTATGGTAAAATAAAAGCTCATAGCTCTTCCTTTGAAGCCTATCCAAGTGGATCAACATTTTATGCAATGGGGTCTTGATTTCATTGGCATGATAAACCCCATCAAGTGTTGGTCATAAATGGATACTCATAATAATTGATTATTTTACAAGGTATGTTACTGTGTTAGCATTGAATGAATCTAATAATAATGCTTTCTTGAAGTTCTATAAGAGAAACATAACAAGGTTTGACACTCCTACTATTATTTTAGATAATGTTTTTACTTTTATTAGTGTTAAGACTATTGATTGGGAAAATAGTAATAGCATATTATTGAGTAATTATTCTAACTATTAACCTAAAGTTAATGGGTTTTTTTAATCTAATATCAATAATCTGATTAGAATCATCAAAAAAACCTTGGAGCATAACCAGAGGGCTTGGCACACCAAATTAAAGATAACTTTATGGGATGATAGGATAACTGTGAAGAGGTCAGTAGGGAATTCTAATTTTGTGATTATATATGGAAGAGAGGTTATGTTTTATATCTCTTAAGATACTCCTACCTTAGATTTGGCACATAAATTAGAGTTTATTGAAAACACTCCAATGGAGGTAAGATTGACAAAATTAATGGAGTTGCAAGAAACTATAGATAAACTTCACCAAGATCTGGAACATCACCAAGTATTAATGAAGAAGTATTTATACAACAAGGTAACTCTAAGATAATTTCAATAAGGTTACATAGTATTAAAATGGGATGAATATAGAGAAAAATTAGGGAGGCATACCAAATTTGACACCCTATGGAGTGGACCATATGTCATCATCAAGTTCAAGCAAAGAAATTATTTCTAATTAGAAAGGATGAATGGAGAAGAGCTACCTATCCCTATGAATGGGATACATTTTAAACCTTTATATTGAGGGGTAAATGTCATTTTTGTAAATAGTATATTAGGTATGTGATTTTTTTTATTTGAGTGTGTTGTGTTCCTTAAGTGTTCTAGTTAAACACATGTGTGTTTCTACTTTGTGTCTTGTTCTTGTTGTTTTATATTATTTGGTGTGTTTTTTTAATTCAATTTGTGTGTCAAAAATATGTAAAAATTACTCCATATCCCAATTGATAGGATTATTCAAATGGTCTTGGAATATAAATCATACCACCCTTGGGAAATTACCAAGAATGTTGACCATTTTTTACCACAAGTCAAAATGGGTCAACCCCCTATAGTAAAGACATGATATGTGGATATAAAATAATTTCATAAGGTATTTTATGGTATATTTTATTTTATTTTATGTGATTATAACCTTATTCATCATCTAGTTTAGTCTTATGTCATTTGGAGTCATCTAGGGGGTGAGACCATCATGGCATGTCACATAAGAATGAAAAAAATAGTTTGTTTATGCATTTTACAATTGTGTTTAGAAAATATTTTAGGATAAAAATAATAAATGAACATGATTATTTTTGTGCTAAGATCATCCTTTACAAATTTAATTTTTTTATGAGATTACTATCTCAATATATAATCATTTAAAGTTAGACTAGCAAAGATATCTGTACATGTGGATGTGAAGTTTAGGCCTCATGAAATGACCATTTGAATTCAAAATATATTTATGTTTAACATAGGTTTTAAAAGTGGAAACATATTGGGTGTTTATATCAGATATAATAACATGAAAGTAGTCAATGAGTCAAAAATGTCCTTGGGGTAGATCAATGGTGTGTGTTCTTGCATACAAGGCAGATCAACAATCTACATTTAAAGACTAGGACCCAAGACTAATGGCACAAATTTTATCATGTAGTGGATATAAAATTATGTGAGCTAGGGTAAAATATTCAAAGAATCATAAGATAAAATTCAAAGCTACCAAGTGGTGAAACATCATTCAATCAAGCTAAGATCAATAGAATGCATTGAGTCATGCAGATAGGATCTAATGGTACACATTGATTCAAAGAGTTAAAGGATCCTAAGAAAGCATGAAATTATTCCTAGTGTCATAATATAATATTATTATGTCATAGATCAATGGTTTACATCAAAATTAAAATCAAAGAGACTCTAAATGAGATCGATAGAGTAATTTCGATTAGTAACTAGATGGACACAATGAGGCTACGTGTCCAAATGATGATAGACATATTTTAAATGGAACAATAAATTTGGTAAGGTAATTCCACATAGGCATCCATGTAGTATCAAAGGATTTTATATTAGATCAAATACTTTAGACTCATACACTTCCATGAAAGCTCAATCAAGATTTAATATGAATAGTGACCACCAAATGTAAAGAATAAAGTCCAAGAGACAAATGGATGATTGTAGATGGTAAATACAAGTGTCTATAAGACATATAGAAACTAGTAAAACATTTTTTACTATAATATTATATGTATCAACTCTCCTTATTTATTATTAAATGTTTGAGATATGATCCATGATGAAGGTAGTTTCACAAAGGTTAGCTGTAGAGTCTCTACAGCATTTTTTGGAGAGTTTGTCAAGGTTTATATAGACATTTTTCTTAGGAGAAATTCATGATCTATTTCACACTCCATTCCCATAAAATGTAACTAGTTTTCATGCCTTTATATGTGTCATTATAACCTTTGAGCTTCTTTACTACATTTTATTCTCCTTCTCTAGTTTTATAAATAGCTATAATTTTGGCCTTTGTAATCTAGTACCACATCATGTATGGCAAAGCTCTGCTAGTTTTGACATTGTAATTTGACTTAGAAAAATAAATTAAATGTATTTTGATTTCATATCTCATATTATTAAATTATTTGAAGATATGTATAGTGAATATCTAAGTTATATAAATTTATCCTTGCTTTCTCTCAATCTTTCCCTATTTGATGCAAGTAATTTCAGTCTAGCAGGTCATATGAAGTGTGATTAAGTGTATGAATCTATATTAAGTGTACAATGAGCCTTAGTATCTATAACTAATATATGTTTTACTTACCTTGGATATCCTTTATGCATCTTACCTTCATATTTAAACACTAATGCTAGTGAATTCTAGGACTCTTAGGCTAGTGTTGTAGGCATTATTTCTTTGTGAAAGAAGTGTAATGGTCATGAAAAAAAATCTTGGTGCATCATCATTTTATAATAGTTTTATTTCATTTAACTTATATCCCTTTCCCCATATAATAAAATATTTGTCATAGGTTAAATTAATTCAAGATATATTCAAGGAGCCAACCCTTAAATCTAAAGGGTCACTTCCACCATAGGTACACCCACATACCTAAAAGTGTTCCCATGTTGCCCAAATCTGGAAGAGGCTTAAAAACCCTATTATAGGGTGCAATATTTGGTGACAAAAGGTACTCAAATAATTCATATCTCATCTTACCATGCTCAATCTAATGGACAAATATAAGTGGTCAACAACTGTTTAGAGGGGTGTATACATTTTTTGTATTAGATAAGCAAGAACATTGGGTTAAATGGATACCACTTGAAAAATGGTGGTATAACACATCTTTCCATACCTCTTCTAAAATTTCCCCATTTATATCACTCTATGGTTACCATCTTCCTTCCATCACTTCTTCCTTAAAGGGGAAAACTAAGGTTTGATAAATTAAGGAGCACATTCAACAATAACAAGATGTTTGGTTAGTTTGAGAGAGAATTTGGTATTATCACAAAATAAGATGAATCAATAAGTAGATCAACATCGTAATGAGTGAAATTTTGATGTGGGTGAATGGGTATTTGTAAATTTACAACCTTATAAGTAGATGTCCTTGAAGCAATATAAAAAGGACACAAAATTTCTCATAAGTATTATGGCCCTTATTAGTTTTCGTAAAGCATCAGAAGTGTGGCTTACAAGTTGGAGTTGCCACAATCATCTTAAATACACCTAGTATTTCATAATTCTTAATTTAATAAGGTCATTGGATAGAAATTTTAAGCCTATAAAGAGATACCACAACTATATGAAGAAGGACAAGTCATTTTGGAGCTAGAGAAGATCCTACAAACATGTACTAAGAACTTGAGAGATTAAGCAATATATGATCAAGTGGAAGAACCTGAGTAGTGAGGATGTAAATTAGGAGGGTTAATATTTTCTTTAACAACATCTATATTTATTCAATGTTGAGGACAATTTTGGTTTATTGGGGAAGGACATGCTACACATGTAACCCATAGCATGTATTGTGATAGGAATAGATGATTTGTGGCTTACTTATTCCTCTTTGATGTTATATCATATTTCTTTATTCATTTATTTGGTTAGTAGGTCAGACTATGGAGTAAACATGGCCTAATTAGACTATCAATAGGTGGTAGTGGGTAGTATTTTATTATGATATAGTGAATTCTTCTCTTATTGAATATTATGGAGGTTTCCCCCTAAAATTGGCCTGTCTTTTATTCATATATTTTGTTATATTTTAGTCATATTATGATCTATTGTTTTCATTTTACTTTATTTTTTAATTAATTTCATTATAATAATTTATACTACATTATCTATACATGATAATGATTGAACATATGTTGAATGATAAAAGCAACTTGCTACTCTACATAAGTAATTATCTTATCAAATACAAGACACCATCAAGGGTAATAACAAATTCCATGGGTAACAACATTAGACTAAAATATATTCACAATATATCATGTTAATAATAATAAAAAATAACCTTAATAACAATAAAGATAACTTACACAATTATCATTAATTCATAATTATAGTGGCACCATGGCATTAGTAACTTCAAGATTAACTTTGCAATCCCTCTTTATTTTGGCAACATTCCCTTCTAATTAACAATCCTTATGTTAATAATTTTATAGTATTTTCCTTGGGGGAGGGGGGGTTCCCTTTTAATATACTAATTACCCACCTTTTATAGCCTTTCTAAGGCCCTACATGTCATTGGGTAACTCAACTACCATCATATGTCAATTAATATAATGTTTTGCCCTAACTTAGCTACCTCATCATTTAACCATCATATTTCATTTGCCTACTAGAGAATAACTACAAGTAATTACTTATATCAATTATTTCTCACTAATTGCATTAACTTGGGTAGATTTTGAATTTACATGTGGTCACTTATACCATTAACTGACCACATTTTAGGGTGTACACATGTAGACTTGTTTTATTGGTACACATCATGATTTATGACCTTTAAGCACTGGCACCAAGATAGACTTAGTCATAAATGATAAGACCTATCAAAATCAAGGATTAGCATTACCCCACACTAACTCACTTGGTTTCCCTTTGAAAACCTACCAATGGTCTAGAAATCAATAAGAAATCTTGGTTCCTCTTTGCTCAACTGAACCTAAAATTTAGTCTAGTGTGTTATCACAACCTTAACTTATTTGGAGATGCCAAATATATACACAATTAAACCTTAAAACTAAGGAGGTGGATCCTAAGTCCCCTCAAAATCTATTTATAACATTGATACTCCTAGTCATTTCCTTGAGGGCATCTTCTAGTGCACTCCCATCATCAACCATCTGACATTGTATATTTTTGAAGCTTTGCTCAAGATTTTATCAGCTTACACTAATTTTTTGGTTGATGTCTTCTGATCATTTATAATTTAGGTCCTCCTTGCCATGTCTTTCTTCATATACACCTATGTGGGTATGAAATATTATTTATGTTTCTCCTTGTACAATATTTTCATGATCACTAAATTCTATGGGGGGATTAAATTTTTTTGCCTAGCTTATGGTATAAGATCATTTCCTCGTACAAGTATCATGTTTTGCATGCATCATCTCAATACCATGAATTTTTAAAACTATGATATTTATCATAATGCCAATTTACACACCACAAATCTCTTAAAATCCCGTAATGATCTCTCATTATCATAAAAGATGGATTTTATTACTTAAAAATTTCTCCACGTCATTGTAGACAAGCCGACACATTAAAATGTTGTATTCCTAGATGCACTTGTGGGAATTGAAAGAGAATATAATACAAAAATTATTAAGCGTATATGGAGGCATATCAATTATGGAGGTATTTTATTGATTTGAAGTGCTCACAAAGAGAAAGACTTACTAAATATAATTTTGGAAGAGAAATACATTATGATGCACTCACCCAATTTTAAATCATCTACATCATCCATCCAACTTATGAGGTCATCAATTCATTCTCCTTTCCCATAAGCCTTAATAGATCCTTCTATTTATGTATTTAACAAGTATTGTCACCCTATTTTATGTTGTCTATTTAATTTTTTCATCTTATGCATTTGAATAAATATACGTTAATATTTAAGTTTAATAAATTATTAAATAATAGTTAAATAATACTTATATTAAACATATAAAGGAGTTTTATATAAGCCACATACTTATGAGTTTTGTAGTTTATATATATATGATGACCCTTAAAATATAGAAAATTTATGATCATCAATGGCCATTCCATTCATTGATCTTGAATCCATGATTAAATATTAACAAGAGTCATGAATAAGATTATTAGTAACAAGAGTCATGCATAAGAGTAATATTATTTCCACAATCCATGTAGAATTTAGTAGTGATTTTGGATAAAACTATGTGGATGTTTTTAGACCAACATTTCATATCACACTCTTTGATCCATTATTTTCTCTTCATGATGATGGATTATAGAGTTTGATCTGAAACTTTGATCCAAAAACATCCACACATCTGTATCTAGAAGAGTCATGAAATTGCTACTACCTATCAAGTTTTCGAAGTATTTGTTATGATTGGAAAGAATAATTACCATGGTATTATATATAAATATAATTAGGTAAAAAAAATTGTCTTGAGATTGACCACTAGCCATTTAAGAAGGAAATATTAGCCATGAGATTATATATTTTATTAACTGCAATTTAACTATGTTTTATTTGTTAATTTTTTATTCTTTTGATTTGATGAATATGTGTCTTATTTGAGAATGTGGAACTATACCAAATGAAAAAAACATGGACTTAATTTGATAGTTGATTAGGGATAATTTTAAGAATGGGCCCCTAAAACATTCTACAATATCTGATTAAATCCTATGGTTTAAGCATAATTTAATTAGATATTATTTTATAAGATTACCATGTAGGTGTAAATTGATTGTCTATTTTTTTAGATCTTTAAAAAAAACTTATAATGATTTGTATAATTAAATGCAATATTAAAATATATAACGACATAAATTTTTTTAAACTAAACCTCAAACTTTATCATTTAAACTGATGCAAAAATAATGACCCTTATCTAGAAATTAAATTAACCCATAAAAACTAAGCCTCTATATGTTTTCTTTAGTTGAATGGACACATTGTTAGAGATTTCTTGTCATGGATGAATATGCTTAAATGGTTGAGTCACAAAGGTTATCAATTTCACCCAAAAGGTGCAATGGCATGCCGATAGTGCTAACAAGGTTAAGTATAAGGTAATTATAACATCAATCAAATATATGTAGATTAGAGTTCAATAAAATGGAAAATAAAATATTTAGTGAAAATGTAGGTGTTATGAGATTTAATAAAGCTCATATTTTAAGGTTTGTATGCAAGATTATGTAAAAAATAGTTTTTTGCATGGTGCGAGATATAAATGGAAGCATGCATTGTCTTGAATTTTTTTATATTGGTAAAAATAAAATGAAAATTAAAATCATATGAAAAATTACATTCCCTTTGTCTTCCTTAATAGCATGCAAATAGGTTGTTCTAAATGATGGGTTCTAATTTAGGGAATGCAATTTTCTAATTTTTTTGATTGAATTATCTTCTTCCTTTCCTTTTTTCTGCACTTCTTAATAGGGTAGATATTTTTTTGAACTTATTTGCCTCATGTTTTCCTCATCTAATTTTTTTTCTTGGAAGTATCTTCATTTATACTTGTCTATGATTTCTTGACCTAATTTGTAATAACCTATGAGGGAAAAACCCTTGCCAAGGGTGGGGTCATTTTGCTTGACAAAATAAACATATAAAATGTATATTATCATAATTTATTGACTAATACCATTCTATCCCACCAATGTATAATATCAAACAATTAGGTGGTGGGTTATCTATATTTATATTGATGTAAATTTGATAAACATTCAAGAATATTAGTTTCTTGGTGATGCATAAGGATTATATATATTCCCATATTGTGTTTCAAATATTATATAGTAGATTTTCTTGATATTATTCATGCATTAAAAAAGGCATTTGTACTCAAATTAGAGACTATTATTGGTAGATCTTTCATGGGATTGAAGACCAGTGACCAATGCTTCATGAATAACATATATTTAGTCATAAACTATAGGCCATCTTGAAATATCCAATATATTAATTATTTTGAGGAGAATAATACATTAAAATATCCCATTGGTGTCATTAGTGTTTCTATCAACCCTAATATTCTCTAGTTCTCATTTGTTTGGGTTTATAATGTTTTTTGACTTGGAAATAAACCCACATACCTATAGATAAGGGAGTTTTAGTTTATTTCAACAACCTATGCTCTAATTATTCTATTCAAAATTATAATTTGTGAGGTTTGTCTCCTTTGATAAAAAAAACCATTATATTTCTTGATATGGAAATTTTTACAAGTGATAAACATTTTTTGAATGCATATGTTCCTTCCCATTTTTAGACAACAAGGTCTCTTTAATTTGGTCCTTTGGTGTGTGATGCCTATGTGAAATTTATCTATTTTTTAATAAACACTAACCTTATATATGATATCCTACATGAAACATTTTACATTCAATAGTATGTTAAGAAGTAGCTAAATGAGTCCACCAAGAATGTCATGGAGAATCATGCAACAAACAACAAAGAGGATCTCTAATAAGATTAAATTTATCACCTATTATGTGTAAATATAATTTTATATGTCAATAATAGGACCAAACATAGGCTCTCTCTTTGTTTACTTCCCTTGTTTATTGGATGTAGTCTTTGGAATTTTTATCTATGTGGCAGTTTCCCCTTGATCAATTAATAAAATTTAACTTTATAAAAAAGGTAGGGGTATCTTAACATAATATTACATACCTCAAGAAAGAATTAAAATGGGTTATTTTTTTAGTGAAAAACTACACACAATCATAAGTTAATAAAAATAGTTATTTGGCCTACATCTAATAATTGGATTTTATATTATTTTATTTTAAATGCTAAAAATGTAAATGTTTTATAAATATAAGATTTGATGGGTATCAATGTTATTTATATTTTTTGTTTATCAATATTATAAATGTAATAATTTTTGGGTATCAATGTTTCGTAGCAATACGGTTTTTTAGATTAGTACATGTGGAAATAAATCCCTAAGACTCATCTATTATTACCAAAAAAATAGAAACACCTGGCTATTAAAAGCTTAATAAACACTTGAAGGTGCTACTCCCTATTCCAAAAATAATATATTTTAGGTAAGAAATATTGTATGAACTTTTTGGATGCCAATATAAGTAAATAGACAATTTTAAAGACTTAGTCAAAGTTAAAACACCATGTAATCAAAATCTAAAAGTATAAAACTTATTGAATTAGGAATATTTGTATTTGACCAAAGACACCACTTGCATAAGACATTAATGATATTATAATGTTAGCAATTTTGTTCATCAAATCAAGAGTTTTTCTATATTTAGTATATATTCTATAAGGATAATAAATCACATCATGATAATTCATAAGCTTAAGATAGAGAAAAATAGGGTGATTTTTAAGTGGTTATTTTAGCACTTCCATACCAACGACGTGGACAAATTTATAAATGAAATAATATTAATTATCTTACACAAGACTTGTGGATTAAATCATATCAAATTTTAATGTTACAAGAAAGAAAGACTTCATTCTAAACTAATGAGTCAGTATTTTATATGAATCTTCTTACTAGTTAAAACATTATTTTATTAATAAAAAGAACATTTTATTACATCTGTAGTTGAATTTTAAGATTAACCTATATTATTTTTATGTGAATAGCATGAAAAAACACAAACCCTAGTGTAATTTTTATGTCATGCTTGTTAAAAAAAATATATAATTAGAAAGAGCATTCCAAATTTTCCTATAATTTAATAGGGGTGAATTTAAGATACAATTATGATGTTATAAATAATGATGACTTGTTATAAATTTTATTTTCTATTTTTTAATTCAATGTTTTAGTGTAGATGTATAACCATAAAACATTTTAAGCCCACATAAAACATAATTTTCAAATAGAAAAAAAAAATTAAATCAAGCCATTTACATTAATTAGGTTGTGTATGTAACACTACCAAAGTGGCATGGCCAATGGAAGTAATTTACTATTGAACTAAAATAATGTATTATTTTCAAATATTAAACACAATAACTTAGACATACATAAAGGTTATGCATTGAACTCATGGAACCATTCTATTTTTCAAGGTAATTTAATAATGTTGATAAAAGTATAGAGTCAATTAAAATAAATGAAAAAAATCTTATAAAATTTTCATGAACCAAGGAGATTTTTTGATTCATTTTTGTATCACTATGATTATTCTTGTTTAACCCTAAATTTTGATATGTGGGTATCTAGGGTTAATAATATTAGAGTATTTTTTACACAAGGGTGGTGAACTAATTTAATAAGTAGACCAATTAATAAAAAACTTAGACAAATAGTATTATGAATTTATACAATTAAGATGGTTAAAAATAGTAAAGTACAATTATTCATAGATATTATAATAAATTAGAAATAATGATGCTTAGTTTATTATGTGTATACAGGTCTAAGAAAGAACATGTTATAAGTGGACTGATTGATGATCCTAGAATAGTCATCAAATTTTAAAAATGTCCTTTATGTGGCCTTAGGTGCTTGCATCAGATCTAGATAGTTATATCAACATAGGTGTCTAACTCTATCACAAGTGTCCTATACATAATATTGACTAAGTCTAGATGCAACTAATGGGAACATTCTAAGTTTTATATCACCTTTTTTTAAATGTCTTTAGATCATGCACATAGATTGTTGTTCTTTGTTAAATGATCAAAACCTAGATCTTCACCCTTGGAGTGACTATGAAAAAATGGGTTAGTGGGCTTAGGGTGTTGAGCTGACCCTAAAGACCCCAATGTCAATAGGCATTTTTTACTTATCTAAGACTCCATTGAGGGCCTTAGACTTATGTAGTTCTTGCCTATGTGTTGTCTTATCTATGAACAAGGGTACAATATGTGATAAGTATAGACATGTAATGACCTAGCTTATAACTTGTAAAATATGGCTCATTGGCCACTCTTTGAATTCTTCAAACCTATATATTACCTTTTCTATGACTTATGTGGAAATAGTGACAAATAGGGTATATTTTATCACTTAAATGCTTGATTGAGTGTTTCTTGGTATATTGCCTTATGACTTGTGTGTGATTGCTAGGTGAGGTAAGAATAAGGGTTGATCTTTTATATATACCAATCCCTTTTATAAATATATCACACTAAGAACTTAGGATAACCTTTTATCTATTTTTATATTACACATTTGATAACTTCTGGGCAATAGACACTTTATAATAAAATGGAGAGTTATGTCGATGCATGTGTCCACCTAGAGTGTCTAGGGAGCTAAAAAATAAGTACATGTCCAAAATTGGAAATGAAGGATAATAATCAAGTTTAGAGATTTATACATAATATAGAAGGCCTAGGTCATCATAATAACAATAGTAAAACTAAGAGATAAACAATTAGGCATAAAGAGATAGTGAATGTGAGCCTTTTAGTAGTGGGAAGGTCTAGAATTAAAAAATATAGCCATGATAGGTATTTTCCAAGTGTACAACACTAAGGTAATATATAAATCAAATTTTAGTATATTAATTTTTCCCCTTTAATCTAGTAATAAAATTATGAGTTTTAAAGGAAATAAATATGTACTTGGGTGTGCACAACACACATTATCTTTATATGATCCCAACTTGAGTGTTTTGTTAGTGATTGACATATAGCCAAGAACATGTTATAGTATATAATAATTGTATGAAATTTTAAATTAAAATAATTTGAAATGATTGAATGTAATAAGAGCAAGATGAAGACTATGCATTTGTGTTGTTGAAACCATCTTGCCTTTTGACAATTTTATTTGAAAGGATGCCTCATTATGATGCATTAAAATTGAGATTAGGAAAATTTTGAACCTACAACTACATATGTATAGAGATAGGAGGACAACATTCCAACCTTATGGTAAAGGTGAGTTTCAACATGACCATTGTGCTTATTTCATCTCAATTATGCAACCCAAATAAGTGCATAACCTAGTGAGTATGAGTGATTTAATCAACTCACACTATATACCTAGTGAGGGTGGATTATTTAATCAAACCCAACCTATAAGTTTGGTGAATTTAGATGATTTAGTCAAATTTAGCTTATAGATTTGGTAAGATTGAGTAATTTAATCAACTCAACCTTTCAAATGTCAACTAAATACTATAGTATATTATCTCAAAATAGTCTATAATAGTCCATCCTAGGTATGATAACAGTCCATAATAATATTTTAAATCTATAAAATGATTTTATTTTACAATTTTTATGTTCCCCTTGCATAACATATACACCTCATATATGCCTCAAGCTAAAATTTAGGTATAATAATAGTACTGATATATTAAATGTTACCATAAATGTGTATCTAAATTATATAACTATGAAAACAAGAAAATTATAAAATTAGTGCAAGTTGGAAGACATGTTTCTATGAAATGTCACCATTGAATATAGAGAATCTAATAACTAGTGCAAATGTAGAGAACTTGTTTCTATAACATGCTCCTATTATAATCTAAAACTATGAAAATGTGGATTCATGCCTCTCTAACATGCCCCACTAATATTCCCACCCTTTTGAGGTGAGGGGAAATATAATCTAGTAGTTACCATAAATCAAAAGGATAAGATAATTATATAAGCTATTATGGATCATGTAGTATATAGGAGTAACATGTATAGGAAGATATATCATTGAACCATGTATAATGTGATCACATCAAGTCCTAAGATGCATGATATAGGTCATGATAATGTCTATAAAGTAACCATACAAGTTTAGTAAGCAATCAAGCACACATACATAAGCACTCAAAATTAAATCAATGAGAAATGATCTAAGGAGACCTCATACACAAGGCATGTTCAAATGTTGCACAATCGAAGGGACATGACTTAGTCAAATTCACACAAAACATAGAATACATATTCAAATGTCCATATAAAAAATAATAACATATTTAAATGTTTAAATAGGGAAACAAAGGCATGAGGGCCAAAATCAAAGGAGAATATTGAAATTCTCAAATAAGTAAGACCATAGCAAGCAAGGCAAGACACTCAAGTAAGTGCAAAAATGAAAGCATGGAATAAAAGAAACAAATATGAACATAGCATACAAGTTCTTACAAATATGTGTTATCAAAAAATGTTAAGTGCATAACATATCAAGTATGTGGTAAAAAGACATGATCATGGATAGAATAATGTGTTAGTATAAAATATAAAAAATGACAATGGAAAGTGATCATATAATAATGCAACCTAGGTGTATCATAATAAAATAAGATGTCCCCAACATACTTAAGATGTGAGTAGAGGGAAGGCCCAACATCTGTATGTGCATATATCATGTATTTTTGTATACCTGTACCACACTAAAATAAATAATGAAACATATATGTGTATAGAAAAGAATGATATGTTATCTACTAACATTGAGTAAACAACATAAGTATAATATATAGTAAAACTAGGAACATGTTGAATAATTTATATTTTTTTAATTTTTTTGAATGTTTTTATATTTTTAAAATTTTAGGATTTGCAAAGCTTAATTAGAATAAAAAGAGATGACTCCTCCCACTCAAAATAAAGGACTATCTAATGGTTTTCCAAGATCAATTTTTTTCCACTAGTGTTTATGCTACACTATTTCTAATGATTTAGTATCATATAGTAAAAGAATACCATCTATCATTACTATAGGTTTATCATTGTGTCCATCATGTAGAATATAGATTAGTTTATTTTAGAATTTGTAAGTAAGATACATATTAATATTATCAATTCTTGATTTCATTTAGGCTTCCCAACATTATCCCAAGAAAAATGTGAGATTTGGATCAATGTCCATTACTAATATGATGGTATTTATCAGTTTAGATCCACATGTTATAGGTCAGTAAAGATATCTAAGAGATTCAAGGGAAATAAAATACTATTATACTTCTTTGATAGTATGTGTATACACACAATATTTTTAAAATTTATAATTTATTGACATTTTATCTCTTATAAGAACCTATTGAGTTTAAATCTCTCTGAGTGCACACCTTAAATGGTGCACTAAGAAAGGGGTGGGTAGACCATTGGTGCTTCATAAAGTTATTAGTTAAATCTATCATACCTAAATCCATTACAAATCCTACTTATCCAAATTCCTAAGAAATTGTCCTTTTAAATGTACCATAACTAATAAAAAACCCATTTTTACTACTAATTTAGCCTATTCAACCTTGTTATAAAAGTTATGACACATGTTATAGAACTACATTGACCCAACTGACCTAGTCTGAGACTGAATGGTAAAATCTTCCAAAATAGGGTCATGTAGGCTAACCTTGTTGGATAAAATTCTAGAAGGTTTAGAACCTATCCATTGCTATAAATATGACCTTCATATTAATCCAATAGATAATAACATCCATTTTCACATTATTATATCTCATAATTTTGCTACATCTACATTTGAAGGAGCCATTGCTCAAGGTTTGGATTGAAGGGAAGATAACTTGACTTATGGGAAAGTCTTGGCTGAAAATTAGGAGTATTTTAGATTAGATATTATTTTTATAGTTTTATCCTTACAAATCCATAACAATCTCTTTCAAATCACCATTGGTCAAGGGAATATTGAGACTTGACAGGTTCACTCAAAGCCAAGTATCTTTAACTTTTGATACATATATATTTCACAAGGTAATATGTTTTGAATATATAACTCCTTGCTTAGATTACAATATACTTAAAATTAGTATATCTATAAGTTTCTATTTTCTTGCCATTTTTCATTTTAGGTTATAAATACCCCCATTTACCTACCATGATCCCTTGATTATTTTGTTTGATTTTAACCATCCCCCTTTGTGTTATATGATTTGATAATGCTAGATTAGAATAAAGGACTATCTAATGGTTTTAAAAGATCAATTTTTTTCCAATAGTGTTTATGCCACATTATTTCTAGTGATTCAATATAATCTAGTAAAATAATTCCATCTATCATTACTATAGGTTTATCATTGTGTCCATCATGTATCATGTAGATTAGATTATTTTAAAATTTATAAGTAAGATACATATTAATAATATAAATTATTTATTTCATTTAGGTTTCCCAACATTATCCCAAGAAAAATGTGAGATTTGGCTCAATGTCCATTACTAATATGATGGTATTTATCAGTTTAGATCCACATGTTAGAGGTAAGTAAAGATATCCAATAGATTCAAGGGAAACAAAACAATGTTATACTTCTTCAATAGTATGTGTATACACACAATATTTTTTAAATTTATAATTTATTGACAATTTCTCTCTTATAATAACCTATTGAGTTTCAATTTCTTTGAGTGCACACCTTAAAGGGTGCACTGAGAAATGGGAAGGTAGACCATTGGTGCTTCGTAAGGTTAGTATTTATATCTATCATACCTAAACCCATTAAAAATCCTACTTATCCAACTCCCTAAGAAATTATCCTTTTAAATATACCCTAACTAAGAAAAACCCCATTTTTACTACTAATTCAGTCTATTCAACCTTGTTACAAAAGTTATGACACATTTTATGGAACTACATTGGCTTAGCTAACCTAGTTCGAGACTGAATGGTAAAATTTTCCAAAATAGGGTCATGCAGGCCAACCTTATTGGCTAAAATTTTATAAGGGTTAGAACGTATCCATTTCTATAAATATGACCTTCATTTCAATCTAATAGATAATAACATTCATTTTCACATTATTATAGCTCACAATTATGTTACATCTAAATTTAAAGGAGCTATTGCTTAGGGTTTGGATTGAAAGGAAGATAACTTGACTTGTGAAAAAGCCTTGGATGAAAAGTAGGAATATTTTATATTAGATATTATTTTTATAGTGTGTTCCTTACAAATCCACAACAATCTCTTTCAAATCACCATTGGTCAAGGGGATATTGAGACTTGATAGGTTCGCTCAAAGCTAAGTATCTTTAACTTTTGATAGATATATATTGCACAAGTTAATAGGTTTTGCATATATAACTCCTTGCTTATATTACCTCTATACTTAAATATAGTATATCTATAAGGTTCTATTTGCTTGCCATTTTTCATTTTAGGTTAAAAATACCCCCATTTACCTACCATGATCCCTTGATTATTTTTTTAATTTTAACCATCCCCCTTTATGTTATATGATTTGATAATGCTAGATGAGTATTATTTCGTGTATTTAGATCTAGATAGGGTTATTTCATAACATTATCTTCCTAGAGGATTTATAACCCTCTCCTTTAGTGTTTTATGTTAAATGATCTCTTAGTTATGTTTAGTGGATCTAATTTGGTCATGTTCCTGATATGAAAAGTATTATAATAGATGCTAGTTGATTACCTTATACAAGCTTGGATTTATAAAGTAAGATAAGTTGTAGATATATGTTAATTTATTGCATACATTATGGTAAAACCAACAATAATCTAATCCTTTCATATTAATTTTCAAATTTATAGTCAACTAGGTCATGTTGGTTGACCTAGTCTTCTTCTCTATGTGCAAATTTAAAATCTAGATTCATCCAGGTCACACTAGTCGACCTAGTTTTGTTCTCTATCTTTAGGTTTTCAGTCACAAAAAACAAGGTTAAGATGGTGACCCTAATCATTTTATATAAATTTTATTCTTTAATCCTAAAAAATAAGCTCAAGTTGGTTGATCCTACTCATTTTATACAAATTTCAATCTTCAGTCCAGTAAATAAAGTCGAGTTGGTCGATCCTTCTCATTTTTTACAATCTTAATTTTTAGTCTTGATCAATAAGATCATGTTAGTCAAACCTATTCATTTATTGCAGATCAACCAATGCTAACCTATTTGAGCTTGTTCATATTACTTTTAATCATCTTAGACTTCAATTTTATCACTTTTCTTAATTTACTATTCCATTTTTTTAGTAAAATTTCTTCGTACTTCAAATTCCCATTTTGTTATTACTAGTTTTTTAGTTCTACTAAAATTGTATCACATAGTCAAGTAAGTAAATGTAGATGATCTTGTTTATTTTTGTCCTATTTTCACAATAGACTATGTCAACTAACATCGACCCTATTATGTTTTATTTTCTCAACTAGATCAGTCTAGATAACCTTTTTTGTATGTTTTATTTTTTAGCATAAACAAGGTAATTTATTTTATTTTCATAGTAATTAATTTCATTTTTTCTTTGAAAATATTTGGTTGCTTGTTTATTTACTTTCCAAAAATTTAAATTTATTTTTCACCACTTGATTTATTGCTTTATTTTCACTCTATCTTGATTTCCCTAGAAATTATGTATTGAAAGTTTTAAAAATATTTAGCTACTAGGCAATACTCTATTTATGGTCTTTATCTATTGTTTATAGGTATTTTGGTGTGGAGGTCTTGTATTAATTTTCATATCCATAATATAGAGATAAACACAATCTTTAATTTCCACATACCTTATAGTATTTAAGAAATGCCTAGGATTTCCCTTTGTATTGAACCTTAAGAATCCAACCATCTATTTGATCTTCTAGTGCATCAATTAGTAATTAGCACTAAGAATTTACTTGTATCTTACCCTTGAAACTAAGTTTAGTGGGTTATGGGAAAGGTCTAATCCTCTATAGTTAGTGATATGAAACATTAGGGAATCACTATCCAATGGACAAGTATCTTTAGGATCCTAAAAATCAATCAAATCCTTGCAACATATCTATTAGATCTTATTTTTAAATAGTTATTTAGTTTTTAAATTTCATTTATGCCCATTGTTTATTTCTCTCTTTTGTATTGTAGACTATGTTGATCAATATTGGCATAATTCTATGATGTGTGACTCACTAAGCTCAACCAAAGTTGACCTAGTTAATTATGTTTGGATAGACTAAGTTGACTAGGCTTGATTCAATCTATTATATTATGATTATTTTCCTCCATTTTCAAACTACATCATTTAATTTTTAATAAAAAATATTTATGTCAAACTACATCAACTGGCTTAACCCAGTAGATTAATATAATTTTGCTTTTACATGTATATCTAATTAGGTCGACTAGTTTGACCTTATAGGTTTGAAGACTATTAATTTTACCTATCTACCTATCTAAGTTGACTAACTCAACCCATTAGATTTATAGACTACTCTTTTTCCCTATTTATCTAGCTAGGTCGACCAAGTCGACCCATTAAGTTTCTAGATTGCTATTTTTTCCTATTTATCTAATTAAGTTGACTAACTCAACCTAGTAGGTTTTCAAATTATTATTTTCCCCTATTTTTATAGCTAGGTTAACCAAATTGACCTAATACATTTTTAGACTACTATTTTTTTCTATTTGTCCAACTAGGTCGACCATCTCGACCTGGTAGGTTTCTAGATTGTTATTTTTCCTTCTCAGTCTAACTAGGTCGACCAAATCAACCCAATAGGTTTCCATACTAATATTTTTACTTTTTTTCCAACTATATTAACCAAATTGACCCATTAGGTTTCTAGATAGTTATTTTTACCTTTCTACCAAACTAGGTCAACTATATTGACCCTATAGATTTCCAGATTACTATTCCTACCTTTCTACCCAACTAGGTTGACTAGCTCAACCATGTAGGATTTAAAACTATTATTTTTACCTATTTTTACAACTATGTTGACCAGATTGAACCTTTAGGTTTTATATACTATTTTATGCACATGTATATCTCATTAAGTCATTCAACTCAGCCCTATAGGTGGTTGACCATGTTATGTTCCCTATTTTATCTTGATTATTAGCTTAAATCATGAAATCACCTATGATTATTTTCTTTGATGGTATCAACCCATTTAGAGTTTACATGGGTTCCTCTTTCTTACCCACCTTATCCACCCAAGAGGAAAACCCATTGTGGTTCAAATACTCTTGACCATCATCTCAATTAATGGAATGCAACATGGTACACATCACCCAAAATGATGATCTATATTATTCTAATGTGAATGGTACCTTATCCATACTTATTTACTTTACCACTAGAGAAATTGATTCTAACATAGGAAACCCTCCCATAGTTAATCCTCCTATAATTAATCATCCTTTCCATAATATTAGGAATACTCCTCCTACCAGCACTAACATTCCACTTCATACCTCTAGAAATCAAAATCAAACCATCGATACAACTCAATTTCTTTCTCAAATTATTCAAAAAATGAATGTTATGAAAATAACTAACAATTCCTAAATGCTCCAAATGTAAATTCATATCTTTATAATGTCAATTCAAACCCCTATTGTCATTCCTCAAAATAATCAACATTTTTCCTCCTCCTCATAGATATGTTAATGGTAATATCATCCCTCAACCTATCATACATAACAAAATTCTTCAACATATTCAAAATGAACCTTTAGCTCCATTCATCATATCCATAGATATTGTAAATATTTCTCCAATGATTAAGTATGATGGAACTAAAGAACTTTCTATCTTCCTTGAATAATTTGGAAATCTCTACAAGGAATGGGTCCAAATAAATTCTTTTTCTACCACTAAACTTATTGTCAAAAAAAACATGGGAGATGTTTTAGAATGGTAAAATCAACTCCCCTAGCATTTCATATGATAACTAGATGATATCGTAAATGCTTTAGTTAAAGAATTTTAACAAAATGATCCTCTTTGAAAATTATCTTATTCACTTCATCAATTCTAAATAATTACCTACTGAATATGTTCATACTTTCATCAAAAGATGTAAATCGTTAGCTCGTAAGGCTGACCATAATGACAATAATATTTTTAAACTTTTCATTACAACTCTTAAATCCTCTCTTTAATATAAGGTATGAATGTTTTCTCCTCACCACTTAGAAGATGATTTTGATAAAGCTAAAATAAAATATTTCCTTATGAATTAATTTGAACCATCTCATATTTCAATGAAAGAATCTTTCCAAAATTCAACTAATGCAATAACCAACACAAATTCTCCATCTAAATCCCCTCCCAAAAAATGGGAGTAACCAAATCAGATATTCAAACTCCCTCACACCCACCCTTAGTGATATTATAAATAAATAAATTATTGTTGTCTCCATATAAACCTTTCATATATAATAATATCGCTTTCCCATCATAGTATGAACTTAATAAATTTTGATGGTTCCACACTAGCATTGGTCATTCTCATAATACATGTTGTGCACTTGTAAAATTTGTGTTATCTTTAATTTTATGAGATGTCATTTATCATGATGCTATGATTAAATTGCATCATCTTGGTTATCTCAAAGTTTCTCAAAATATAAACTTTACAAAATCTACTACCCAAAAATATCAAAAACCTTCTTCATATCACAATGCACAACACTATAATGAAATTGTTTGTGTTATTGATGTAGATTATGATTAATATTTTACCAATTCTTAATATTTTAATGTATATAAAGTCATATATCATCATAAAAATCCTCACAAATAACATGTTACCAAACCTAAGAAACTATTTACTAAAGATCAACTTCTTAAAGATACTTTAATGTCTCATCCCTCATCTTCAAAAACAAAAACTATTGGAGCCTCAAACACTTAAAAAAATTACCCTACCTAAATCAATCTAAGCCTCACACTCACTCTTCTTCTACACCTCATAATAATTTCTTGTAATAACTTTATTCTATGCCTTGTAAAATTACTCTCATGGAATTAGTATGAACTTCTCTTTATCATCGCAATTTCCTTATGAAAAAACTATTAGACACAAAATAAACATCATCTAATGAATTTTAATCACCCATTAAGGATCCTCAACACATATATGTGCATGTTTTCAAAATAATTTCTTCTACCAAACTCTCCATGGAATTTATTGAAGATGATATGATCAATGAAAAAATTCTCTTTCAAGCTGATGATCCACCTCTTTTTATCAATATTAGCATCAATAATAATTTAATTTGAAAATTCTTAGTTAATGAAGGATTTGGTATCAATGTTAATTCTCTTTAGTTAATTCAAAAAATTATATACTTCAAAGAAAATATCAAACAAACCCATCTCATGTGTTATGAATTTGATAAAACCAATCAAAAACCATCTAGTTGTATTTGGCTCCCTCTTACCATTAGACCCAAGAATATCCACATAGATATGGTTCTTGATATTCCCTTATCTTAAAACATGATCTTAGGCCATCGATGGACTCATCTTATGAGATATATTTCATCATTTGGAAGCTAATGTATTAAATTCATACATAAATGGAAATGTTAAAATCATGATGTTGATCCTAATCTTTGGAGCATCCAACTTCCAAATCCAAAATATCAGTATTATATACCTACCATTGCTTATATCAACATCAATAACACTGAAAAAAACACCCTATATTATTGAATCTCTTCCTCCTCTTCTTCTTCCATGAGATAGAACCATTATATTAATATATGATACCAGTGACAATCCTCCCCTATGCAGTGCACATGAAGCCTCTTACACAAAAGAAGATTTTTATTGCAATGATATGGGGTGACCAAACTATTTCAAGATCCTTCATCCATGTATCCTCACACTCTTATTAATATGGTCATCTCCACTACATATGTTCTTATTGAAACAAATACATGTGATATATCTCCATCTTATGATGATACTTACATTATGGTGCAAACTCAATCATGGGATTATCAAAAGACATTATAAAAAATGCATGCATTCAATCATGATTCCATGTCATTCACATATCCTTTGATAGTGAATAAAAACCTAAATGTTATGTACCTCTTATCAATTCACCTTTACTTGATTCTCCATGGGTTATCTATGAAATTGATTAACCTAATATAATCCAAACTACCATTCCTGACTACATTGATTAGATCAATCTAGTGCATCAATATTTATCACCTCCAATAAAACATATTGACCAAACCAATTGTATACCTATTAGACACAATCCACTCACCATTGATGATAGTGTCTTTCCCATTATCTTGATACCATATTTTATTGAATAATATTCTACCTCTACTCTTGAAATTACCTTATATGCACAAGCTACAAATATTCAACAAATACATTCTCAGTTTGATAAAAAAAAGCATATCAAATTATGGATTTTGAATTTGATATTGAATATTTTGAACCTTTAGATACATTCCCTACTGATGAGTCTATTTTGGATCTACTCCATGATCATAAACCAAAACTTCTACACCAACATCATAAGCTTGGTCATTTCAAGAAAAAATATCCTTGTTTCAATAATTTCATTGTTAGTGTCAATCCTAAAACATATTTTATTTCCATAGTTTCTCATACTCCATATCATTTACAATATGTAAATGATATGCTTATTGAGGAAACTATTACAATTAATTATGGCATCACTATTATTCCTTGACCTATTCTCATCTCCAAATAACTTCATCCTACTCAACATGATAATTTTAGTCTATTTTTTGACAAATATTGAAATTTTTTTGCATGGTCATACGAAGGCATGTTTGGAATTGATCATAGTATTTTAGTCCATAATATAATTACATATCTTGATGTAAAAAATGTGCATCAAAATCAACATAAATTCCCTCCAGATATTTCTACATTATGTCATAAAGAGATCATCAAACATTAAGATGTTGAATTCATCAAACCTATAGACTAATCCAAATGGATTTCCAACATTATCCTTATACATAATAAAATCACCATGGTTATTCACATCTATATAGACTTTTTAAATCTTAACTTATCATGTCCCAAAGATAATTTTCCTTTACCATCAATCGATGCCATTGTTGATGCTATGAAATGTTATCTCTCATGAATGGTTTCTTAGGATATAATCAAATTAATATCACTCCCAAGGATCAACATAAAACCACTTTCACGACCAAATGAGGCACTTATTGATACATTAAATGTAATTTGGTCTTAAAAATGTAAGTTCCACTTATCAATGTGCAATGGCCCATATATTTCATGATATCATTCATAAAATATTATAACTAAATCCAAGCATTTTGAAAATCATCTCCATGATCTAGGTGTCATTTTTTATATTCTCATCAAATAAAAAGTTGTACTCAACCCTTATCAATTCATTTTTGGTCTCACCTCAAGAAAACATTTAGGATTCTTAATCTCTTTATATAGGATTGATGTAGTTTCTGATAAAATCAAATCCATTCTTAACATTCATATTCCTCATTACATTATAGATATAAAAAAATACCTTAGTAAACTTTAAACATCTGATGATTCATTCCCTAGATGGATTACTATATTTATTCAGTTAACTCCCTTTTAAAGAAAGGTATTACTTTGGAATATATTGATTCATGTCAAAAAATATTTGATAACATGAAAGAATCATTATTGCATCCTCCTACTCTCTGACCACCTTCCAATTACCATCTTCTCATCTTGTACAATTACTCTACCCCAATATCATTTGTTGGCAATATTGTCATTGATGTCAAAGGTTTAGCATTATTGGTGATAAAGGCCCCATTGCATTTAATGTTGTTTGTAATAAATATATCTTGGCTAATATGAGTTAATATTTATTTAATATTAATGAATATATGTTTGGTTACATATGAGACAAAAGAAGGGCCCATGGAGAAGTCAAAGAGCCATAGGATAAAGAAAAAAGAAGGATGGGATGCATTTTCCCATGAAGAGTCATCTTGGGGAATTCCAAGAGTCACCAAGTGAAGATAAAAGAGGAAGGGCACAATTTCTCATGAAGGGACACTTTAAGGAATACAAAAAGTCACCAAGATGAGGATAAAAGAGGGAAGGACATTTTTGATCATGAAGGGTCACCACATGAATTTTCAAAGGCTTGAATATGAAGGGTCATACAAGTTTGGTGCCATTTTCCATGAGGATTGAAGGGTCACAAAGGTGGAAGACCAAAGGTCATTTAAAAAGCTATAAATAAAGGCTTGAGAAGCCATTTTTATATATGAGAGATAGAGGTTGATTTGATATTTTAATATCTAGCTTAGAAGAGAAATTGTGAGAGATGAATATGATTTATATTTGTTATATCTAGCTTAGAAGAGAAAAGGTGAGAGAGAGGAAAGAGATGTTGTATTGATCTATCATTTGTTGAGATAGCAACATTGAGAGATAGGTGTGTGGTATACACAAAGGGGTTGGTGCTCTTGTGGGTTGGTGCTCATGAATTATTGTTGGGTTGGTGGTCGATAAAGGGGTTGGTGCTCCTGTGGGTTGGTGCTCATGAATTGTTGTTGGGCTGGTGCTTGGAAATAGGGTTGGTGCTCCTATGGGTTGGTGCTCATGAATTATTACTGTGTTGGTGCTCGGCAAAGGGGTGTGGTGCTCTTATGGGTTGGTGCTCATGAATAGTTGTTGGGTTGGTACTCAGCAAAGGGGTTAGTGCTCCTACAAGCTTGGCTTGTGAATATTGTTTGGGTTGGTGCTCATTCATATACTTGAGATTGTTCTTTGTTTTTTTCCCACATTGGGTTTCCATGTTATATCTGGTGTCTCTCTCTATCTTGTGTGGTGTTTATTGTTTAAGTTTAATTGCATATCTTAAATGTTTGATTAAGTGGAATTTGGTTAAAGGAAAGTTTTATAAGATATATGATATACTGATTCACCCCCCCCTCTTATTATATCTTGTGCTTAACAATTGGTATCAGAGCAGGTTCCTTTTTGAAAAGTTTTACAGCTTGAAGGTAGATCAAGAAAGCATGATGGTTGGGTCACATGAAGGATTTTCTACAAATAAGGCACCTTTTTTTGATGGGATGAATTATGCTTTTTAGAGCATGATAATGAAGGTTTATTTGATGGCCCTTGGATTCAACATATGGAAAGTAGTGGTGGAGGAATATGAAGAGCCAAAGACATTTGCAATTACTCTAGTAGAAAATAAGGCAAGTGAATGTAATTCTAAAGTTTTAAATGTTATTTTATGTGGTTTATGTGAATTTGAATTTGTTAAAGTTATGCAATGTAAATTTGCTCATGAAACTTGGGTAAAACTTGAGAATATTTACAAAGGTGATGGAAAGGTTTAGCAAGCTAAGTTGTAGACTTTTAGAAGGCAATTTAAAAGTTTGAAGATGGAAGAAGAAGAAGAATATATAGAAAGTTATCTTTTGTGAGTTGATCAAATCATAAATCAGATTCAAGGTCTTGGAGAAACATTGGATAAGTCAATGGTGGTGCAAAAGGTTTTGAGATCTCTTCCAATGAGATATGATGCAAAGGTTTCAGTAATTGAGGAGATGAAGAATTTAGCCAAGCTAAAGATGGATGAGCTTCATGGTATATGAGATGCAAACAGAACAAGATAAACCCTCAAAGAGAGAAGCGGATTTCAAGACATCAAAGAAGGAGAAAGCTAAGATTCAAGAATCAAGTGATAGTTCTAGTGATGATGAAGATGACAATGGAGCACTTTTCATTCGCATGCCAAAAAGAGGAATAGGTAAATATCAAGGAAAATTACCTTTTAAATGTTTTAATTGTGGAAAGATTAGACATTTTTCAGCTAGATGCCCAGATAAGGTTAATGATGATGAAGAAGAAAAGCCTACATAAAAGAAGAATTTTAAAGGCAAATCTACGAGGGGATTCGAGAAGAAGAGCCTATATTCTAAGGATCCTAGCTCAGGTGAAGATAGTGGAGTTAGTGATTTAGAATAAGAAGAGATTCTATTCATGGCCATACATGAAGATGATCAAGAAGAAGAAGAGGAGGAAGCTGAAGTGAATATGGAAGGAGAGCTCATTTTTGCAATAGAAGAGTTAGAAGCTATTCAGAAGAAGAATCAAAGATTAAAGTGCCAGATCGAGAAAAATGAACAAGAGTCAAAGGAAATGATTGAAGATCTACAAGCACACTTTTAAGAAGCCAAAAAAAATGAAGGAGACCTCACAACACTGTTGGAAATAGCAAGAAAATAATGCCAAAGGTATGTTATTGAAATTGCCTCTTTAAAAGAAGATATTAAGAAAGTAGTCAATGATTCAAAATTTGAAGATAGCACTAACATGCTGAATAAGATATTGGAAAATCAAAAAGCAAATTCAGATAAGATAGGGATTGGATTTGAAAAGAAAAAGAGCTATGCTAAAGCTCTTATAAAAAAGGAAACAAAAAAGGGAGAAGTGAAAAATATAGAGGACATTTCAAACAGAGAAGGCTGGAGAGAACAAAACTACAAAAGACAATCAGGTCAGAGATATACAGACAGGTCTTATTTTTATGGCTATTCTTTTTATTATAATGGATATGGTCACAAGAAATTAGAATGTAGAAAGAGAGCTAACAATTTTAGAAATAAGGAGAAGGAAAGTCAAGGAGAGTCAAGCAGAAGCCACAACTCTTTTGCTCCTCTATCAAGCTTTGATGAAGAGACCATAGTATGCTACAAGTGCAATAACTTCAAACACATAGCTCGATATTGTAGAAGCATGTTCGAGTTAGTAAAGAAGGATCAGAGTTTTAAAGCTCCATTCATCAAGAATAAGGCTCATACATGTTCATGGTAGAAGAAACAACCTAAATATTCTATGATGGTTCAGACAGCTCTGCATGTAAGAGGTAAAGATCAGCCATGGTTAATTGATAGTGGACATTCGAGGCATATGATAGGTGATAAAAGTAAGTTCACAACTCTAAAGAAGATCAATGGTGGTACAATGAGATTCAGAGATAAAACCACTGCCAAGATATCCAGAAAAGGTACTTTAAGTTTGGATTATGGTAGAACTAAGACTAAGAACGTTTTATATGTAAAAGGTCTTAAGTATAATCTATTGAGTGTTAGTCAAATATGTGATCAAGGATAGACATTAAAGTTTCATAAAGAAGGTTGTGAGATTAGAATAAAAGATTCAAATGAGTTGATTACAGATGCTCAAAGGATAAGGAACAATGTATATGTTTTTTCAGATATCTTCTCAAAGGCATGATCAAAGGATACATTCAAAGATCGGCAAGAGGAGTTGGGAGTAATTTCTATTACTTCCTGCAGTTGAGGTTCAGCATCAGTTGAGGGGGAGCTAAGTGTTAGCTCTAGGTAGGCCCTTTTCCATTGATTTCAAAGGGGGAGAATAAAATGTATAGGTATAGGTGCAGAAAATAGGTATAGGGAATAGGTATAGATTTCTACAGAAAGGGGGAGTTACTGTATGTTTTTAGATGACAGTATGTGTAGGTGGTAGGATGTGGCAATTTCAAGATTGAGGTTGCCATCAATGACAAAGAGGGAGATTGTTGGAAATATTTTCATTGATGTCAAAGGTTTAGAATTATTGGTGATAAAGGCCCCATTGCATTTAATGTTGTTTGTAATAAATATATCCTAGCTAATATGAGTTAATTTTTATTTAATATTAACAAATATATTTTTGGTTGCATATGAGACAAAAGAAGGGCCCATGGAGAAGTCAAAGAGCCACAGGACAAAGGTGAAAGAAGGATGGGACACATTTTCCCATGAAGAGTCATATTGGGGAATTCCAAGATTCACCAAGTGAAGACAAAAGAGGAAGGGCATAATTTCTCATGAAGGGACACTTTAAGGAATACGAAAAGTCACCAAGATGAGGACAAAAGAGGGAAGGACATTTTTGATCATGAAGGGTCACCACATGACTTTTTAAAGGCTTGAATATGAAGGGTCATACAAATTTGGTGCCATTTTCCATGAGGATTGAAGGGTCACAAAGGGGGAAGACCAAAGGTCATTTGGAAAGCTATAAACAAAGGCTTGAGAAGCCATTTTTATATATGAGAGATAGAGGTTGATTTGATATTGTAATATCTAGCTTAGAAGAGCAATTGTGAGAGATGGATATGATTTGTATTTGTTATATCTAGCTTAGAAGAGCAAAGGTGAGAGAGAGGAAAGAGATGTTGTATTGATCTATCATTCATTGAGATAGCAACATTGAGAGATAGGTGTGTGGTATACACAAAGGGGTTGGTGCTCCTATGGGTTGGTGCTCACAAATTTTTGATGGGTTGGTGCTCGGCAAAGGGGTTGGTACTCCTATGGTTTCATGCTCATGAATTGTTTCTAGGTTGGTGCTCAGCAAAGGTGTTAGTGCTCCTTTGAGTTGGTGCTCACAAATTTTTGTTGGGTTAGTGCTCGACAAAGGGGTTGGTGCTTCTCTGGGTTGGTGCTCATGAATAGTAGCTGGGTTGGTGCTTGGCAAAGGGGTGTGGTGTTCTTGTGGGTTGGTGCTCATGAATAGTTGTTGGGTTGGTGCTCAACAAAGGGGTTGGTGCTCATACAGGCTTGGCTTGTGAATATTGTTTGGGTTGGTGCTCATTCATATAATTGAGATTATTCTCTATGTTTTTTCCCACATTGGGTTTCCACGTTATATCTGGTGTCTCTCTCTATCTTGTGTAGTGTTTATTTTTTAAGTTTTATTGCATATCTTGAATGTTTGATTAAGTGGAATTTGGTTAAAGGAATGTTTTATAAGATATATGATATACTGATTCACCCCTCTCTCAGTATATCTCATGCTTAACATCATTTGGGGGAGATGCTTGCCCCAGAAGATGAAATAGGTCATGAATATGCCATATATTATATCATCCATGCTTTAATAGACTAGGAGACATGTTATACCAAAGTCAAATGTGAGTTTCACTATTTATTTCACAACTAAAAATCTTTTTCATTACATGCTTTATCAAACCACTTATGTCATCACCCATTCTAACCATCTGCATCACATTTTATCCAAATATTTCTTACTTGGTGATATAATTGGAAAATAGATGGTTCTCTTGGTGTAATTTGATTTATGAATCATTATGGAAAAATCATTTAAGGGCCCAGTGATTATTGATCAACTTGTAGCTATCCTTATACTATCTACTACCCATATTCAAGACACTCTTCCTGATAAGGCAATCCTTCACATTGAGGTTATTAATCAAGATATTTCACTCAAATATTATTTTCATAATTTTATTGTTAACCTTGAAGGAAATAATGTTGATGAATCAGACACTTCAATTTCTAAACCAAACTTCAAATTCATCATCAAATAATTACCTAAAGTAACAATTGACTTGCATGAAGATACTTGTAAATTTTATTTCCATGGATTTAAGTGTCTCCAAGGAGTTAGGGTAAGATGTGTTTTATTTCATCACCATGAAAATATCATACCTCTTTATTTGTAATTAAACTTTGGCATTATTAATAACATGCCTAAGTATAAATATCTCATTTGGGGCATGTAAGTTGTCATTGATTTATATATCCCTTACTTGCATGTTTTAGGTGATTTAAAACTCATTTGTCATCAATTAAATATTGAATATAAATGAAAAATTGAAAACATTATCACATTTTATGAAATTACCACCACTCTTGCTAAATAATTCAAATCCTTCACCATTGAACCAATTCCATGAGAGTAGAATGCTATAACTAGTTTACTTACTTCATCTACTTTTCTTTTTCACCCTCATTAAACCTTTCCCAATTCATAATTTCTCATCAACATATGTAAATCATTATCCTCATTAAAAACCACCAATAAGTATCTTAAATATCATATTAAGGTTGTCACTACCCAACAAAGGCTATGGTATTAGAATATCATTCAAATTATTGAGCACCATACCTATTCTCCTAGTACTGACTCTCATGAAAAGACTAGAGTTCAATAGAAAGATTGTAAATATTTCATATGATATAAAATCATGTATTATCACAATTTCAAAGGTACCTTTCTCTATTTTTTATGTAATATAAAGTTCTTTCTCTTCTAGAAAAAGCATATGGGAGAATTTATGGTGGTCATTATAGTGGACATGCTACATCCCAAAAATGCCTATGCAAGGATATTTTTGGCCACTCTAAAAAAATATTCTCTCATATTCACTAAAATTTTTAATCCCTATTAGGTACATGATGATCTTATTCTCTCTTATATGGTTGAGCTTTAAACATTATAATTTCAATGGCCTTTTTACATGTGAGGATTAGATCTCATTGGTAAATTAACTTGCTCCCAAGATGGTCATGTATTCATCATCATGACCATTGAGTATTTCACTAAGTGGGTTAAAGTTATGTCTCTTTCTAATTTCACAGGTATCACTATATCCAAATTCATAGTTGATCAAATTATTTATCACTTTGGAATTTTGAACACCATCATTTATGATAACGATGGGAATTTCAAAAATAAAGATATGAAATAATTATGTGCTATATTCATAATCACTCACAAATTATCCACACCTTATCATCCTCAATGTAATGGTAAAGCAAAGGCCACTAACAAAATGTAAAATAGACAATCTAATATTCTCATTCTAATTGACATCTCAAGATTTATCCTACACTTTGGGCTTATCGCACTAGTATTTATACTAATATTAGGGTAACCCATTTTTCCTTAGTACACAACTCTAAATTTATTTTACCTTTAAAATTTAAAATACCTTCCATATGCACTTATATTCATGGCATAATTCCTAATGAATAACTTCATGAAGCCTATCTCCATGTTTTAAGACTTCTTGATGAGTGTTACAATCACCAATATAAAACTCAAATTGCCAAACAACATAACAAAAATTTAAAAGTTTGTACCTTCAATATTGGTGATTTAGTTCTTAAATTATATTATAACTATGACAAAGAGGGTGATTACATTCAAAAATGGTGGGTTTCTTACCTTGTTAAAGACATTCTTGGTATGAGTACCTACATATTACAAACTTAGGAAGGATATTTTCAAAGAACTAATTAATGCTCAAATTTTAAAGAAATATTTTATTTGAATTTCCCATGTTATTTTTATCTTACATGTATTTCATATATTTATATATACTATGGTGCTAACATTCTTTAATTTTTCAAAAACCTTCTTAAGGTGCAACATTACCTCAATTTCAATAGCCTTAGTTCCTATTGTTGTTCCTTTGGTCTATCTACATTCCTTTGCATATATTATTTACCTTATGATTTTTCATCATAAGACCATGGATAAGACCCAACCACCTGATGAGGCTAGGATATGCCTGATAAATGTATAATAAATGAACTCATCTTACTCTTTCTTTTTATTAAGTTTTATTGCATTTTGTAACTTTTATTTTGATCTGGGATGAGTTAGGATGTAATTATTCATCTTTTGTTGATTGTGATTCTAACATTTAAAAACCTGTAATTCCTAACAAGTGTGTTGGAAAATTCAAGTTTTTCAATAAAATAGGTCATCATCAGGCTAAAGAACAAATATGAAGTGGATTGCATGTTTTTGGAAGCATTGAAATCAATTTAGCTTAGTTCCAGAAATCCACCATACTATTTCAAGTTGTCACATTTTTAGACTTAGCTCTAGAACTCTATATTTAAGCTCCAAAATTATCTGAATTAGCTCTGTTAGTCCTATAGATAAGCTCTGGAATTTTCGTGGCTAGATATGGAACTGATAAGGATCTATTTCAAAATAGTTGGTGATCTGTCAGGTCAATGATCCCATTAAATTAGGAGTAGATTCTTGATTTCCATATTTGTAGATCTAGGACATTTATCACATAGCTAGACATCCAGCCACATCTTGATTTAGCATCTATTCTAGGTACGATTCAGTTCCTTCATATCTATGAAACATTTACAGCCATCAAAGCATCTATATATACAGACTTGGGAATTTAGGAAGAGATAGAAGAAGATCATTGAAGAATAGAGAGCAAAGGATAGATTAGTACATTTTTGTAATACAAAACATTTTATCAATGAAATAAGCCATTTCTATTTTGAAATCAAATTAAATTATTTAATCTTGTTTCTAGGCAGAGCAAGGGCCCACTCCTCCAAAGAACCAGGATCTTCATTTTTGGTCGGTATTTAATTTTATTCACAAAAGCAAATAGGTAACTCTGTTAAATTTATAAATGCTTCCAACTCCTTAAAGTTAAAATTTGTTGTAAATTTGTTCCTACAGGCATTTTAGATTAAATTCTCATTTCTTTACAATCATTTTCCAGAAATCTATTTTATTCTACAAAAGTGTGTTTATTTCCATCAATCTATTTTATTCTACAAAAGTGTGTTTATTTCCAGCAATCTATTTTGTTCTAAAAAAGTGTGTTTATTTCTAGTGATCTATTTCATTTCTGCAATGTGTGTCTACTTCTAAAAAATTCACATAGATTGATTCCAATAAGGTTTTAACCAATAAGTCCTCAAGACATTTTTAAAAACCCCCAAAACAAAAAGAAAAAATACAGATACCTACAATCAATTACTAAATCACTATGATTCTTCTTATTGCATATAGATTGACACAACCCTAGTTAAAAATGACATCAATATGAAGTTGATTATATGAAGGGAATGATGACACCCATCATTTTTGGTGCCATTTCTAGGGACTCACTATTTGGAATTTTCTAATTACGTGTCAATAAGAGCAACAATCATTCATTTAGTAATTAAAGAAATTTTCCCTAAAATATGAGTAGACCACGAGACTCCAAGGGTAGATTTCTCCCTAAAATATCTGAACAAGAATTTCTATCATCCTCTAGTTTAAGAAAAGACAATGAGCAAGAATTGGAGGCACCATTATCTCCTACAAGACAAGATGCAAAATTGCCATTTTTGGAATTTTTGGATTAGTCACCAAAACTAAGTAAAACCTTAGGGAGGAAGATTATTTCTTAAGATCCATTAAGGGAAAGTTTTGATTCTCAATTGAGTAGTAAACCTCCTACTCCTAACTTTTCACCATCCCCAAAATAGACCACATACCACATTGACTAGGAGAAGGGACTAGAAAATACCAAAGAGATGGCATGAGAAGCTAGAAGAGAACCTGAGAGAACCTTTACCTATCCCATTTAGATCAAGGATACAAAAACCACTATGAAAAACATCTCACCTGCACACTTGCCCACATTTAGAGGAATGTCATCTAAGAATCTTGACCAATTTCTATTTGAGTTTAAAGTACTATGTCAGACTTATGATTATAAGACAGATAATCAAAAACTGAAGTTGTTTCCATCTACACTGAAGGATGTAGAAATGAGGTGGTTTATGGGATTAGCATCTAATTCTATTACCAATTGGGAAAAAATGGAAGCTATCTTCCTAAATAAATATCAATATTATTGTAGAGGAAGAAATTGAAAGGAAGAATTTTTCAAAATCAAATAGGAAGAAGATGAAAATATGGAAGATTATTTGGACAGATTCCTCTTTGTGAGTAAAAGATGTGGATTTGTAATTCAAGAAGATTTAAATAAAACCATTTTTATCAAAGGTCTAGATGATGAATCTATGGAAAACCTTAATTTAATTGGTGGAGGAAACATTACTCAATTAAGAATGGACAAAATCATAGAAATTTGTAGAAACTATTCAAGGACAAGGGATGGACCTAGAAAGGGGAAAATGATTAAAAATTCAAATCCAAATATGAAAAAATTGATGGATGAATTGGAAAACTTTAAAATAGACATATTAATTCAATTAACCTCCACCATGGATGGATTGCAAGCTAAAGCAAATGCCTAACTTGAACCATTAGCCATGTATTGTCCTAGATGCAGGAAGAATCATGCAATAAGGGCATGTCCTTTGGATAAAATAGATGTCTTGTATATGAATATAAATAACATGATACTCATGCATGTTTTATTCTTCCACTCATAAAAAATCAGCTCAAACAAACCAATACATCATCCACTACAGAAGAATTAAATTTTGTTCAGAGATAACCTAACCAAGGACAGTTTATGCCAAGACCAGCTCCTAATTCCTAGATGATGCCATGGGTAGCTCAAATAGTACCACAAAGTTGGGGATAGCCACCTTGGGCCCCTCAACCCACATGGCATCCTCAGGATTGGGCAAGTCAATCTTGGTATACTCAAGGACATCAACAACTTTGGGTTGGTCAAGGAAATCCTTATGCTTGGCCACAACCTAGATGGGGCCCTAATAATTATGTGCAAGGGAAGACATATCCAAATTGGAACCAACAAGCCATAATAGGACCTCCATCAAAAAATCCATAGGTTGAAAACATAATCCAAACACAAATGCCAACACAACCAGTAACAAACCTAAGAAACAAACAAATAACTCATGTATACGAAACAGGACCAGCAAAATTAGTTGATTTAAATACAATGGATTGTAAAAACATTCAAACCAGATCTAGCAAAATAGTTAGCAGTCCACCTGTTATAATCACTAAGATGATAGAAGAAGCTAAAACCCCTAGCATAGTTACACTTAAGGAAGATGACAAAGAACAATATAAGGAACCAAAAAGAAATTCTACTCAGATTCCATTTCCAGAAAGACTTAAATAAATCATAGAACTTAAGGAATCTAAATTAGTGCAGGAACTAAGAAAATTAAATATTGAAATACCATTGTTACAAGCAATTAAGGATATTCTAGAGTTGAACAAGTTAATCAAACTGTTATGTTTTAAAAAACTTGGAAGAAAGAAGCAGTACCCTAGGACTATTCAGGTAGATGGGAAACTTGTCGATTTATTAGTAGGAAAACTCCTACTACCCAAATATGGAGATCCTGAAAGCCATGTTATTTTTGTTTCTATAGGGAATAAGGATATACATAACATTTTGATTGATTTGGTTGTAGCTATCAATGTAATGATAGTGGACACTTTGAAAACATTACCATTAATAGGCACACAACCTACTAATACCATATTGCAGATGGTAGATCAGTTTGTAGCAAAACCAGAAGGAGTTATTGAAGATGTGGCAGTAATGGTGGAATCATGGGAATATCCAGTCAACTTCCTTATCTTACAACCAAAAGGTAAAACACTTGGTTATCCCATTATTTTGTGGAGACCATGATTAGCTATAGTTGCTACCTTAATTGATTGCAGGTCAGGTGATATGACTATTTCAATTGGTAAGAATTCTAAGAAAATTTCATTATATCCATATGCATAACCTTTTATTGATAATCAAGCAAAATTATGGGTTGATAATCTTGATATTAATGAGTAAAATCTATCTTCTTTGGTTATGATATCATTGCAGGATCATGTACAAGAAATAGATGATATGGTTAATCCTTCATTAAATGAACATCAATCATTATTGGAGTAGTCAGGATTAGTTTTAGAACATGTAGAATCTATTTCAGAACCTTCACAGTTAGTTCTAGAGCCACACTAATTCTCTACAAATGAAGATAATTTTTCTCTAGAGGAACGTAATTTCTCTTGATGAGAGGAAGGATCTGTAGCTTTAGCTTTACAAATATCAGGAGATGATGAAGATTTTTTGGAAAATAGTAGTAATGAGGAGTTTGACCTACAACAAGATCAATATCATAACTCTTCCTGATGTCCCCTATCCATCATTCTACCTCTAGGAACTTTCAAAGATGTTGCTACATATCATATGTTGTCACGACATGCTTGTCCACTAAATACCTTAATGGAACCCTTTCAACAAATCAATTCATCATATCCTGGGACTAAACATGTTGAGATTCAACCAAGAAATTTTTTGAATATTAATAGCTGGTTAAAGAACAATGAAGAAATCAAACTATTTGATGTTCTAAAGGATCATACTAAAGCTTTTGCTTGGGACTATAGAGATATGAAGGGAATTCATCCAAGTATCTATACCCATCACATTTATACTAAAAACATTAGACTAGTTAGGCAACCTCAAAGAAGGATTAATCCAGCCTTGAGGGATATAGTCAAATAAGAAATTGAAAAACTATTACAAGTAGGTTTTATCTACCCTATCTCAGATAGCCAGTGGGTGTCTCCTCTTGTAATTATCCCTAAAAAGAATGGAAAATGGAGAATTTGTGTTAACTATAGGGAACTAAACAAAGCCACCCTAAGAGATTATTTTCCCTTACCATTCATAGATCAAGTCTTAGACAACCTTTTAGATAAATAGTACTTTTCCTTCTTAGATGGATTTAGTGTGTACAATCAAATTAGAGTTGCTACTAAGGATCAGGACAAAACTACATTTACTTGTCCATGGGGTACCTTTGCTTATAGGGTATTGCCATTTGGACTATGTAATGTTCCATCAACCTTTCAAAGAGCTATATTAGCAATTTTTGTAGACCTAACAAATGACTATGTGGAGGTATACATGGATGACTTTACTATGTATGGAGATACATTTGATGATGCCTTAAAAAATTTAGACATAGTATTAACAAGATGTGAACAACATCACTTGTCTCTTAGTCATGATAAATGTTTGATGATGGTTGATGAAGGGATTGTATTAGGGCACCATATTTCAAAAAGAGGAATTCAGGGTAACCAAAACAAAATCAAGATTATTTCAGACTAGCCTATTCCTCAAACTCCCATAGATATCAAATCATTTTGAGGACATGTTGGATACTATAGGCACTTTATCAGGGATTTTAGTAAAATTGCTGCCCCCATGTTTAAATTGCTTACCAAGGACTGTGAATTTCTTTGGGATGAATAGTGTCAACATGCTTTTGAAAACATTAAAGAGAAATTAGTAACTTCCCCAATATTTTAAGGACCTAATTGGGAGAAACCTTTTCACATCCAAACTGATGCCTTAAATACCTCAATTGGTGCAATTTTGGGACAGAAAGATGAAGAAGGAAGAATGTATGCTATTTACTATCTCAATAAAAATCTTACTCCCACTAAAAGAAATTACACTACCACTGAAAGAGAATTTCTAGCTGTGATCTATGCAATCAATAAATTTAGACATTACATTATAGGGTACAAAATATTTGTACAAATAGATCACTCAACAATTAAATATTTAATGAACAAACCAATGGTTGGAGGTAGAATAATTAGATGGTTATTACTTATACAAGAATTTGATATTACCATTGTGGACAATCTAGGCAAATCTAATGTGATAGCTGATTTCTTGTCAAGATTGACCACTACAGGGGAGTAGAATCCAGTCAAGGATAACTTTCTAGATGAACAATTGTTTGTTATTTTAGCTAATACACCATGGTTTGCTGACATGGAAAATTATCTTGCAATAGGTAAGTTTCCTCCTTATTTCACTAAAAAGCAAATAAAGAAATTAATCAAAACTAGTGCATAGTTCAAATGGTCAAAAGGAATGTTATTTAAATGTGGTCCTAATTTGGTTTTACGTAGGTGTGTGAGAGAAGATGAAATCTTTGACATCCTTTGAGAATGTCATGATGAACTAAGTGGAGGACACTATTTAGTGAAAATAATAACTCACAAGATACTTGACATTGGTTACTATTGGTCATCTTTGTACAAAGATGTGAAGAGATATATCAGGTGGTGTGATCCTTGTCAAAGGATGGGATAGCCAACCATTACCAATAAAATGCCTCTACAAACACAAGTAGTGATTGAACCATTGGAGAGATGGGGATTAGATTTTTTTGGACCCTTTAATGCTCCTTCATAAGGAAAAGAACACATTCTTATGTGTACTGATTATGTAACAAAATGGGTAGAAGTGCAAGATTTAACAAATGTCACTGAAGAAGTAGTTACTAATTTCCTTTGGCACAAAATTATGGTAAAGTTTGGAGCACCAAGAAGCTTAGTTTCAGACCAAGGACCATAATTTATGTCCAATATGATTCAGGCCTTCACAATGTATTATTAGATCAATCATAGGAAGTCATCTCCCTATCACTTGTAAGTAAATGGACAAGTTGAAGTAACAAATAGAGAATTAGAAAACATCCTCACTATAACAATTGAAGCTGAAAGAAGAGATTTGGTAAAAAGACTACCTAAAGTTATTTAGGCTTACAATACAACTTGGAAAACCATAACAGGGTTTTCACCATATGAGTTAGTCTATGGGGAAAAAACCCTTGTTGCCTATTGAGTTTAAACTACAGAAATTGAGGATAGAAACTAAGGTGGGAATTGAATTGGATGTAACTCAAAAGGAGTGAATCCTTCAACTCAATGAATTAGATGAATTCAAAATGAAAGCACTTCACTAGACAAAGATAATCCAAGGTCAAAGGAAGCAATGGCATGATTCACATATCAAGGAAAGACAATTCAAAGTAGGAGACTGGGCATTGCTATTTGATTCTAAGTACCAACAATTCAAAGGCAAATTAAGAACCAAATGGTTGGGACCTTATCAGATCAAATAGATATTTGAAAATGGTTCTATCTAGTTACTTCCCATTGATGGTAGCATAAGAACACTCTTGGTCAATGGACACAAGCTAAAACTTTATAGGAAGCCTCCTACTAAGGATGAATTATTGAAGTAGATTGAAGCAAACAAAGAATTTGATCATATGGAAGAACCCATTTCTTCTATAATGATCAAATAATTAGATGAAAAGATATAGAATAAAGGGAAGAGGATGAAAAATAATAAATGGCATTCTCTTCTTTAAAAAAAAGGATCAATTGAAAACCAGTGATGGAGGTTGATCTTCTCAAATAAATGGCTAATTCAAATAATTTTTTTATTCTAGCTATTTTTTTCCTCTAACCATATTTTAGGAATGATGAGTCATCATAATGGAGGGATTACATCATCAAGGATGGTAATTATGTTTTTAACTTGTTAAAGGTTAAATTGAAAGTTTGCATGTGTGATTAGACTTAATTTAAAAGATCAGTATGATGAGTCATCTATTGTAAATCATGGTTAAATGTGCAAAATCATGAGAAGGATATTGATGATGGAATGAGTTGGCAAATAGTCATAAAGAATCATTCTTATTATTGCATCAACAAAGTAAAATCTAGCTATAGAAAAATTTCAAAAGAGATAGAGTGAATTACCTTTGTCAGTTATGTAGCTGAGTATAATAGTTTTATAGTCAAAATCACTAAGTTTCACAGCTGAGTATAGTAATTTTGCTACTAAATTTTCTAGATCAGCAACTGAATCTACTAGTTTTGTAGCCAAAATCATCAATTCTATCGATAAGAGAAGCAATCTTCAACTAACCTATGTAAGATACAAGAAGAATGAATCATGGGAATCAAAAAGAAGTCAGAACTAGAAAATGATACCCAACTCCTTGCAGATGAAGAAGTAGCAACTATCTTTCAATAGGTAAGATTACTAGAGTTTTTAAGGAAATTTCCCAAATATAATGATGAACTGGTAAGAGAATTTGTTATCAATTTAGAAAAAACAAGAAAAAAAATTTAAAAGTTTTTTATTCCATTTTCTATGAAAGTAATAAGTGAGATGTCTGGAATACCAATAGTGCATGTCCTAAACCCTGTCAAAGGGACATTAAAATACCTGCTTGGAAGAACACGAAAGGCTGGAAACTAAAGCTACTAATATTTTGGGTAGCATGGCCATGACTCTTCCTGGACCAAGCCAAATAGAAAAGGAAAAAAGAGATGAAAGATTTGAGGAGCTAGTTTTCCAAGAAATGGGTGAGATAGTAGCACCATCACATGCCGAAGATGAACACGTATCTTGGAGAAAGAAAGGAAAATCCCCTATGGTGGAAGAACAATGCTTGAATCCCCAAGAAATTTAAAAAAAAATAACAAAACCAACAGATTAAATAGGCTCTATTTTTGTCTAGAGTAGAACTCATTATCAAGAAAAAGGATGAGGAATTGAACTTCCTCAAACTCAAATTAGAATAGAAAGAAATAATCATTGAAGAATTAACAAACCAGTTCATAGCCAAAAATGAGGAATTAGTAGAGATTAAAAGGCAACTGATGGAGAATGAGGAAAAATGTACAATACATACCTCTATGTCAACAGTCTCTGCACAGATTGAATTGACTTAGCTACCACTCAAGAAGTTATGGGATGATACATGCAAAGAACTCAGTGTAATCAAGGCATCCAATACAGACTTGAAAGGCAAACTAGCAGAAGAAGAGAAAGCAAGGAAGGAATGGGAAGACAAATTTTACAAGGAGGAAAATGATAAGTATAAATATCTTGTGAAAATACAAATAGTTTGTATGATGAGTGAGAAATTGCTTGCATGAAGAAAACTTTCTCCTATTTATAGCATGTTTTTAGAGTAACAATTCATTCACTGGCAGTTGGCAAGGATAGCATGTGGCCTTCCACATGAAATAAAAGATGAAGTTGATTTCTTAGCCACCTACTTCTTAGCCAATATAGAATAGAAAAACCTTCTTTATGAATTTTACCTCTACAATTTTATGCTAGAAATAAATATAGGTTTTATGATCAATTTTTATGTATGGGAAGTCCATCTTAACGCATTTGTCTCTATTCTTCAAAATCAGATTGCATGGCAGGAAAGGGAGTTAGAGCATTGGTCAAAGGCTAGTTCATCTGGTCTCTGTATGAGAATTCATTATGGTAACCCACTCACCTTTGCTACACATTTCCAATCCCCTGCATTTAATGAAAAATTTAGGGGACCTTATCTTTTCAATTTATAGCAAACCATGGATGTCTTCACCTCTTATGAGAAGGCAAATTTTTATAATACCTATGATGCATGTTTAAAAAGATAGGAATTTCTTCCAGTGGAATTGAAAATAAGGGAAGTAATATCCCCTTCAAATTTGATTTGGAGTCTAAAAAGGGCAAAAGCTTTATGTACAATAATTCCTCGAATCAATGAAACTCCCTGGTGCATATGGATAGGCATGCGAACAAGGCCACCTCTACTTCTCACTCCCATATCTCCTTGGCAAAATAGAGAACTTCAAAATCCAACTCAATTTGTGGAATGGAAAATAAAATTAGAAACAAGAGCTGGGTATAGTACCTTTGGATCAAAGCATTGGGATATTCAGTTCCAGCCATTTTATCTAAGCAATCAAATGGAATGCAGGATATACAATCCTAAATTTGAAGATTGAAGTTTATAAAGGGACTTAAAAACAAGTAAGTATGGGGGAAATGATGAGGCCAAGATATGCCTAATAAATGTATAATAAATGACCTCATCTTACTCTTTCTTCCTATTAAGTTTGATTTCATTTTGTAATTTTTATTTTGATCTGAGATGAGTTAGGATGTAATTATTCATCTTTTATTGATTGTGATTCTAACATTTAAAAACCTATAATTCCTAAAAAGTGTGTTGGAAAATTCAAGTTTTGCAATAAAATAGGTCATCATTAGGATAAAGAACAAATATGAAGTGGATTGCATGTTTTTGGAAGCATTGGAATTAATTCAGCTTAGTTCTAGAACTCTGCCATAATATTTCAAGTTGTATTTTTAGACTTAGCTCTAGAACTCTATATTTAAGCTCTAGAATTATTTGAATTAGCTCTAATACTCTTATAGATAAGCTCCTAAAATTTTGTGGCTAGATATGGAACTGATAAGAATCTATTCCAAAATGGTTGGTGATCTGTCATGTCAATGATCCCATTAAATCAGGAGTAGATTCTTGATTTTTGTATTTGCAGATCTAAGACATTTATCACATAGCTAGATATCCAGTCACATCTTGATTCAGCATCTATTCTGGGTATGATTCAGTTCCATCATATCTATGAAATAGTTACAGCCATCAAAGCATCTATATATACAAACCTAAGAATTTAGGAAGAGATAGAAGAAGATCATTGAATAATAGAGAGAAAAGGATAGATTAGTAAATTTTTGTAATACATAACATTTTATCAATGAAATAAGCCATTTCTATTTTGAAAGAAAATTAAATTGTTTAATCTTGTTTCTAGGCGGAATAAGGGCCCACTCCTCCAAAGAACCAGGATCTTCATTTTTGGTCAACATTTATATTTTATTCATAAAAGTAAATAGATAACTATGTTAAATTTATAAATGCTTCCAACTCCTTAAAGTTAAAATTTGTTGTAAATTTGTTCTTGTAGGCATTTTAGATTAAATTCAAATTTCTTTTCAATCATTTTATAGCAATCTATTTTATTATAAAAAAGTGTGTTTCTTTGTAGCAATATATTTCATTCTGCAAAAGTGTGTTTATTTCCAGCGATCTATTTCATTTCTGCAACATGTGTCTACTTTCAGCAAATTTGCATAGATTGATTCCAATAAGGTTTTAACTAAGAATTCCTCAAGACATTTTAAAAAACCACCAAAATAAAAATAAAAAATATAGAAACCTAAAATCAATTACTAAATCACTACAATTCTTCTTGTTGCATATAGCCTTAGACACATCCTTCGTTAAATATGACATCAATAGGAAGTTGATTAAATGAAGGGAATGAAAACACCCATCACCACCCTCATAGCTTTTTCTTTTTATTTTTCATTTCATCATTCAACCTCTAAGTCTCTTTTGAGTCTTTGGTTTTTTAATTTAAAACTTCATTACTTTTCACACCTACTTGGTTTTTCTTTTATGATTTGTAATGTAAAACCTTGGATAGGACCAAGCCTTCCTCACAAAATACCCTTATTTACTATATATTCCCTTAATTTTTACAATTATTTGGTTTGCCTTTTGTGATATGCATTTTAACACATTAGATATGACTAGGCCTTCCCCACAAATATTTATCTCTTAAATTGATTTTGTTTACAACCTTAGCTAAGTGTCTTCCCTGAAAAATAAGGCAATGTTTGAGAGTTGTGACTTCATAATCTTAAATTCAATCATATTATTTTATTTTATAAACTCTAATAATATATTCTCATATCTCTAATCACAAAAATTATTCCTTATGATGATGATTCATACTTACCTATCATTATACCTTGTCAAATTTACACATTTTTTCCATTAAGATACCTTAATTGTTCCATGTTTATTTCTATACTTTCCTTCCTTACATATCTCTATGGGTACACCAATGCCAATTTTGGGACAAAATTATTCTCTAATGTGTAATTATAGGAGACTTAGACACCATACTCTCTAAGTTATTTTTACTAATCATTAAATGTAAGTTTTCTAGTGATGGTCCTTTTTAACATCCATGTTTGGATTTATGAATCCATAGGGAAGAGGAATTACAAAAAGGCATACAAATTAAAATATAAATAATTAAAACAAAATGAAATTATAAAAAGGCAACAATAAATATTTAAAATTAAAAATCACACCAAAATACATGATTATTATCAATCACATCTCCTATCCTAGTTGAAGCTCAAACTCATAGTTGGCTTCATGATAGAGACAAGGTCCATTGGCATGCAATAGGCTAGTATACTTGGGTAAGAGGTCTCATAATTTCAAAAATATATAAAAATACTGAAACATAGTTTATTATTGTAAACACTAAATCTAAATTATATAATGCATTAGTCTTGTACACTTAGAAAATACCTATCATGGTTTTACCCTTCAATTTTAAAATCTTCCCACTACTGAAAGGCTCTGGTTCACTATCTATTTTTTCCAAATTTATTATATCTTATTCTAACCATTTTTATTTTAATGACCAAGAATTATATATTGTGAAAAAATCTTTAAATGGATCATTATCCTTCTCTACCAGTTTTGGACCTATACTTATTTTCTAGCTTCCCAGACACTTGCATCCTAATCAAATGCCTAAGTCAATGTAGGTGTGCCTTTTTAAAATTAGTTTCTAGCACCCAAATTCATCCAATTTAAAATTGAAACATATTCTTATGGTCATCCTAAGAGATTTAAGTGGGATATTTTCAAAAGGGATTGGTATATATAAAAAAATCAACCATCATTCATTCCTCACCTAAAAAATACCAAGAACTCACAAGGCAACTTACTAAGAGTACTCAATCAAGGATTTAAGTGAGAAAATATTCCCTGTTCATCCCTATTTACATATCAGGCCTATCATTAGTATCCTCATAGGTTTGAAGTATTGAAAGAGCATCTCATGAGACATATTTGCCAAGTTACAAACTATGTCACTCTATGTACTTACTTATCACATATTACATCCTTATGCACATAAAATACAACATATAATGGGATAATACATAAGTTTAAGGACATTTTTATAGTATTGGATATGTAGGAAACAACCATTGAAATAAGGTTCCTTGGGGTAACTCAACATTGTGTGTCCACTAACCCATTTTTCCCACAACCACTCCAAGGGCTAAGAAACTAGGGTTTGATCACTTGATATAGAGAAAAAACATTTGTAAGTGATCTTAAGACATCATAATAAATGTGACAAAAAATATAAAAGGTTATAAATGGTTGCATATAGATCCAGTCATTATTCTATACTAGACACCTGCATCCAACTCAAACACTAGTGTCGATGTAATTGTCCACATCTGACACAAGCATCTAAGGACACAATATGAAAAATTATAGAATATAATGATGCTTCCATAATCATGATCCACTCCACTTCCATACTATTTTAGTACAAATTTTTAGGTACATAGTAAACTACCTAAGTACTCTTGTTATCAATTTATTACAATATCAATCAATAGTTGTACTTTTTATTTTTGGCATATCTCAATATTAGAAATTTAGAATATTATTTATCTAAGTTTGAAAATTAATTAGGTTTCTATAACTCTATTTATCACCTTGTGCTTATTAATTTCTATATTCTTAATCCTATTTACCTTGTACAAATAAATTTAGGGTTAAACATTTAGTAATCCTAACCTTTGATCTCAAAACCCTAACATTGACCTAGGGGTTTTTTTAATTATTATAATTTATTTAAAATTATGATTTTTTAATTTAAAATATTAATAAAAAAACTTATTTTCAAATGTAATATAAATAAACATTAATTACTCATATTAATAACAATAAAGGCTTAATGGATGCATTTTTGTATGTTACAAGATATTAAATCATTAAGCATGTTAAGGCTAAGGCTTCCTCACCTAGTAATGTTGAATCCTTTGGTGGTGATATAATTAATTACATACCAATAACCCTCCTCTTTAGTACATAATTACTTCATACTTCTAACAGGGGCATGTGTTATGTGTTTACATCATTATTTCTGAAAATAAATCCTACTATTATTACATTCTCCATGGGAAACATTAACACTTAAACCTAAGTATCAGTTTAAATTCCTATGTAAAATCAAATTATGGGCACATATCCTTTGGTGAATTCTAAAAATTCACACCTTAGTGATAAAAATGTGCAAGATCTTGTCTAAACTATAAAAAGAAAATTACAAGCTAAGGTTACATATATTGAAAAAAAATCTATGAAGTCACTTTACATTAATGATTAACAAGGGAGTTTTTCATAATCCTCTTTCACATAAATTATATTTTAACCCATATGAAACTAGGTTTTGTACACCTAAGTTCACATTTTATGATGGCAAGAGTTCCTGAACAACATATGTAATCTTTCTATGTGGCATGCCTTGATTATGCCTCCAATGATAAAATTTAGACTAAATTTTTTTCCAAGGATCCTTAAGGAATATGCTCTAAGGTGGGTTTTATTATTTACCAATCCAATCATTAAATTAATTCAAACCTATTGTAGATCAATTTTTGGAACACTTCTCTATCAACATTATTGAAAAGTTTTCCTATGCCCAATTTACAAAAATCAAACAAGAATCAATTAAACTATCAATTAATATGTGTTAAGAAACAAGCCAATGTTGGATAAAATAACCAATCCAATGGTAGATAAAGATATTCAAGACATCTTCAATAAAATTTTACTTTCCCCATTACATGAGTCCATTTTTTTTAAAAAAAATCAAATCTTTTGATGACTTATGCCATATTGTTCATGATCATGAAATGAAACTTATCTCATTGAAAAAAATTATGTATAAAACACAATGACTACATCTAATCTGAAGTTTACTATCAAACCAAGTTATAAGGTAAAACCTACAAAATCTAAAAAAGAAAAAACTACTATGGTTAATGTAGTGTCATAAAAACCTAATAGGATTGTCTTATATGATGCACCAAGGAGATAATTTTCACACTTACTCGAGTCTCCAGCTTTGTTACTTTTAGAGATTATGGAGTGTCACGTCATATCCCTCCCTCATCCTATAGAGGTTGATATGAATTGACATCTACCCAAAGGATATGATGCAAATGTTTATTATGACTATCACCAAAGATGTGAGTGTTATTTGAACAAATTATTTATCTTTAAGCATTAGATTGAAGAATTTATTAATGACCAAAAAAATACATTTGATTATCCTCCAAAGTAATCAAGTTCACAACCTAGTGATCACCAAAATCAAAAAATATTTAACTACCCTTTACAAGACCATTCTAAGAAAGAACTAAAAGAAAAAATGGCATATAATACACATATTCCTCCACCACATTATTGCAACCCATTATATGGGATTATTGGTACTTATCCATGACATACATACTCCATTATTCATAAACCTTATATTACTTTTGATGATAGTGAGATTGTTCATGATGACTCAGATCTTCATTCATTATTCATTAGAGCATACTTTGACCACCATCCTATACATAATTTATGATTGATAATGGTGATATCAATAATGCTTATACCATGAAATTACTTACACATTTGGCATATACACATGATGATTTAGACCCTTCGAATACAGTAGTTAGATCATTTGATGAAACCTCATAATAAGTACTTGGTGAGATTGAATTACCATTAAATGTTTTCCTAGAACATGTGGTCACTACACTCTCAATTATACCATACACATGAGTCTTTAATATGTTATTGGGATGACATTGGATATGTATACTATGTGTCATACATTATATAATGGATGGGTGTGTTAAATAAATTCATGCAAATAGGGTAATTATAGTTTTTGGAATTATATATGAGCATCCACTTGAACAAAAGAAGTTTATACCTAGGAAATTAATTATATAAACATATTAATTTTAATCCTTTGTGAAATGGCAATCAATAGGTAATCCCCTTTCCTAGGAGATTAGTACTTGAGATACCATTACATCAAAGATACATAGTAGATTATACAAAATTCTCACCTACTACTACACAACACATTTAGTTACTTAAAACAACAAAACACATTCCTATTTATACATATTCCAAATAAAATAGAAACCACTCAATGATGGGTTTCACAAATCCCCATTCCTTATATTATTGCCTCATGACCAGAAAGTCCTATTATACATACATAAAGCATCATAAATCATATAGTGCCATATATTACACCTATACATGCTCTTTGTTAGTACCACCAATTTATTTCACCAACTTCCTAATAGGGAGAACCTATGAGAATTCTTTGGATGATATCATAGGATAGTCTTTTCTTTTCAAATATTCTAAAAATATGAAAAAAATTAAAAATCCAAAAATATTATGCATTTCCATGTTTTATTAGCTCCTTCGCATCTATGTTATTGGTTCTATGATGGTAGATAGTATATAATTTTATTTATACATAGAAAAATATGTTTCACACATATTTTGAGTGTGACACAGGCATACCCAGACACATGATATATGTACATAAGGATGTTGGGTCATCCTTCTACTCACATTGCTAGTACATTAGGGGTACCTACTTCTTTGATCAAGATATACCCATGTTACATTATTATATGATCATTTTCCATTATCATGTTTGAATTTATGTACTTACACATGCCTTTATCCATGCTTAGATCTTTCATAATATACTCAATATTCTATGTAATTAATATTTTTTGCTAACACACACACATATATAGGGACTATTATGATATGTTTATGTTGGTTGCTTTTGATTCCTTTTTTTTTATGTTTGCACTTATTTGAGTGTGTTTCTTTCTTGTTATTTTCTAGCATTGGATTAATTATTAAATAATTTGAATATCCTCCATTGATTATGACCCCCATGGTTATGTTTGACTATTTTTACATTCGCATATGTCATAGTTTGTTGTATGTGACATTTGAACATATAATTTAATGATTTGTGGACATATGAATAACTTATATCCCTTAAATTATGTAGCATTTGAACATGCCCCTTATATGAGGTCTCCTTGGACCATTACCTTCTATTTTATTTTTGAGTGCTCTTATGTGTGTGCTTGATTGCTTACTAAGCTATCTAAATGTTTCCATAATTTACATCATGCATATTAGGACTTGATGTGATCACATACTATGTACCTCATTTTTATATCTACCTATATATGTTACTCTTATATGGTGCATAATCCATACATATATTATATAGTTATCATATCCTTTTGAGTTAAGGTAACTACCAATTTTTACTTCCCCTCATCCCAAAATGGGGGGCATATCAGTGGGGCATGTGATAGAGACATGACTTCCACATTTTCATAGTTTTATATTATAGTAGGGGCATGTTATGGAAACATATTCTCAACACTTACACATTTCTCAAATTCTCTAGATTTAATGGGAGCATATCATGAGAACATGTCTTGGGTGGATTTATAGAGATGGGGGACAAAAAACATGACACAAAGAAAAATAAAAAACATTTTCTATAAATTGTACACGCCCTTTTGAAAAGGGTGTATGCCCTTTTATTAAAAAAACAAATGAAAAAAATGAAAGGGTTGGTACCGACCCTAAAAGATGTACACCTTTTGTAAAGGGCATACACCCTTTTGAATGCAAAGGGTGTACACCTTTTGAACTATAAATTGTTTTGCCATGTTTAATGTTCTGAAAAGATATATTACAAGGGTATATTTATTATAAGTTTACATTTAATTTTATATTACATTTTATATTATTGTACTTTAAATTTATTTTAATAAATATAAAAAATTAGATCCACTCTACATCTTCTAAAATTGATTATAGAGCTATAAGAGTTACCATTTAGAAATTAGTTTTTTAAAGTCCATTATGATCAATACTTAGTTTTCAAAATTTTAGTATCATAAGATAGAATTAGAAATAAGGCTTCAAGTCATGTTATGTATGTAATATATCTATACCATTGAGGATTACATGCCTACTTTACATACTTAAGTATTCCATACCTACTTTATCTACATGAGTATGCCCTACCTACTTAAATAACTGAGCCATATCTTGATCTCAAGGAGTATGCTCTACCTGAATACAAAAACCATATCTTGATCTTTATTATTCCCTACTAGTTTCAAAGTAAGTTCTCCATTTACTCAACTTGGTCTAAATCAAGGTCCTCTAGAAACTTACTTAAAATTAGGTCTCTTCCTAACCATAAACTATATCTTGGTCTATCACAAAAGGTATTTTGAGTATTGGTATTGAAAGACTAATTACTTTATTCTTTAGTATTATCTCTTGACTTAGCCTCTATATTATCTATTGACTTTCAATGACTTAAAATAGGGTACTCAATACCAAGGTAGTTATACCTTTAATAAAAACCCTTATTTGACTTTTAAAGCACTCAATTGTAAAGCCTCACTTCTTTGAATAATATTATGAGGGTTTCACCAATCATTTAACTCAAAATTCTTAGTTCATAAATAAATTCAACTCAAAACTTAGATGATAGCAAATCTACCCTTTATAGGCTTGTTAGGCCAAATTATACTTCTTAAGGACTTGATACAAAGATATATACAACTACCTTATTTTTTGGACTCATTCAATTAAAAAAATCAATGAAAATATCAATAAAATGATACTAGACTTAAGTGTTTTTACACAAGCTTAAAATACCAATTAGATCACCAAAGTTCCCAAAAAGTTGACTAAGTCCTAAGCATTACTACAGTATTATGTATAGGCATGTTTGGTATTGAAAAGGTGTTATTAATCTAGGCTCATTAAAGGATTTTTATAAATATTTTTAATATGTTTAGAGACTATCTCTGAGGATAAGAAATCAATTTCATTTATTGCTTTCTTAAGAATTGGAACTCAATGAAAACTTTGATCTTTAGGTTTGGATGGCTTAATCTGCTTACTTATAAGGATATTGACTTATATTAACATATAAATTACTTGAATCTATCAATGATTATATTATAAAATGCAACCTATAGCATATATATAGTAATGATATAGTTATGCACACATTACATTGACAACATACATCGTACTACATGTAGGTATGTGATCACTCACACATGACATCTTCCTATGGTCATGATATGGTCACTCATATTGGACATGAATATAGCTAATCACCCTAGTATACTCCATTTCCACATAAACCATTAAACCCAAACCATAAACCCTAAACCCTAAAATTTAAACCTTAAATCCTAAACATTGAAACCTAAACCCTAAACCATGAACACAAAATAATATACCTAAACCTTAAAACCTAAGCTCTAAAACTTAAACCCTTAACCCTAATACATCATCCCTAAACCTAAAACAATAATCCATAAACCCTAAACTATAGACCCTAAACATATAAACTTAAAACATTAAACCCTGTACTTTATACCCTAGGCCCTAAACCTTAAAACCTAAATGTAAGCCCTTGACCCTAAACACCAAACCATAAAACTAAAATCCTAAACACTAAACTGTAAACCCTTGACCTTAAACCCTCACTTTTAAACACTAGACTTGATAAAAATTCAAAATCAAGAATGTTAAATCATAAACACTAAACCCTAGACCTTGACCCTTAAACTCTTAACCCTAAACTCTAATCCTAAAAATCTAAGGACTAAACCCTAAAACATCAAAGTTACACCATAAACCACAAACCCATAACCATAAAACTTCAATCTCAAAAATATAAACCCTAAATCCTAAAACCATAAATCCTAAACCTTAAAATCTAAATGTTAAAACCCAAATAAGTAACCCTAAACACTAAAATATAGACCTTAAAACCTAAACCCTTCACCCAAAACCATAAAAATCAACCCTAAATCATGAGAACTAAACCTAATCACTAAAATGTGACACCAAACTCAAAACCCTAAATCACAAGATGTAAACCCCAAATCTTGAATAATAAACCCTAAATTAAAAACCTAGGCCCTTCACCCCAAAACCTAATTTCATAACCCTAAATCCTAAACCCCTAACCTTAAACCCTAAACCATAATAACTAATCCCTAAAACTTTAATCCATAACCCTAAATTCCAAAATTCAAGCCCTAAAATCTAAATCCTAAACTCCAAACCTAAACCCTAAACCCTTACACTTAATCCCTAAACTCTTAACCCAAAGCCTTAAACCATAAAACATAAGTCATAAACATTAAAAATTAACTCCTAAACTAAAAATTATAAACCCAAATTTTTAAACACTAAAACTAAATCTCTAAACCCTAAACCTAAAACCCCATATCCTAAACCATAAACACTAAAGCCCAAATCCTAAACCCTAATCCCTAATCCCCAAACACTAAATCCCAAACCATAAATACTAAACACTAAGTTCCAAACCCAAAACCCTAAGGTTCCCCCAATACTAATCCCCAAAATCTCAAATCTAAACCCTTGGTCCATTGAGCTCAAAACCATAAATTCCAAACCTTCAAGAATAAAATATAAATTAAGCCCTCAATCCTTATCCCTAAGACATAACACTAAAACTTGAACATTAAACACTAATTCTTATACACTAAACCCTAAAATATGAACTTAAACCATCAATCCTAAACCTTAAACCCTAAATTTCTAAACCTAAACCTCTAACCATAAACCATAATCTTGAGTTATCACACACACACACACACACACACACACACACACACACACACACACACACACACATATATATAAAGGAGAGGGGGAATTGGCTAGCCATATCTTGAAAGGATAGGGGTCATTCTCACCTATATAAATAAAGGTGTGGTTAGGTACATTAATATAAAAGTTTTGAAGGTGGATTCAAGATGAATTTCTAAATAATTTATGGTTTTTTAATCAATGGGTTTATCAATATGCATTAATTTCTAGAATATGACATTCAACCTATAACATACATATAATAATGATAGATTAATTCATGTATTACATCTACCTAATACCTATTACTACATGTAGGTATGTTTTCACTCATACACGACATATTCATTTGCTCGTAATAAAGTCACTCATACTAGACATAAAGGTAGCTAATCACCCTAGTACACTCCTTTTACACCTAAACCATCAACCTTAAACCCCAAACCCTAAACACCATAGACTTTGAACATTTAAACCTAAACCTAAACCCTAAATGCCATAAACCTTGAATTCTTAACCCTAATACATTATCCCTAAACCCAAAATAGTAATACCTAAACCCAAAAACCTAGACCCTAAACATATAACCTTAAACCCTAGACTTTATACCCTAGACCCTAAGCCCTAAAACCTAAAATTTAAGCCCTTAACCCTAACTCCCAAACCATAAGCCTAAAATCCTAAATCCTAAATACTAAACCATAAAACCTTAACCCTATATCCTTAATATTAAAAACTAAACCCTAATCACAAAATTCAAAATCTTGAACCTTAAACCCTAAACACTAAACCCCAACCCTAAATCCAAAATCCAAAACCTTGACCCCTAAACTC
>JARHVA010001697.1:992500-1127500 GCA_037957365.1 Torreya grandis
GCTTGTTGTTTAGTAATATCATTCAATTTATTCATTCACCACTATTGTTTGATTTTGTGCTCCTTTTTTTTTGGTTCTGCTTGTTCCCTTGGTTGGTATAGGTTAGATACTTAGGGGATCTACTATATATATCTGGTGAATGTAAGGGTAATCTTATATATAATTGTAATGGGTTGGTGAGCTAACCCCACAAAAAAAAAATCCATAGAATTTCGGCGATCTAGTCCCATCTATCGAACCTAAAAGATCACAAAAATCAAAATCCTAAAAATAAAATATTTATGAATTAATGAATATTCACCACTAAAAAAAATTGACTTAAGATTGAATTTTATATTTTATTGAGTTAATATACTATAGTAGTTGGTTCACCTTTTGTCAAGGTTAAGGTGATTAAATCACTCAATCTTACTAAGATAATAATTTAGACTTGATTAAATCATCTAACTATACCAGATTTATAGGATGAATTGATTAAATCATTCACCCTCATAATATATATAATATGATTTGATTGGATCACTCACACTCACTAGGTTATAAGTATGATTAGTGTTTAATCCTAAAATATTATGGTCTAAGGTGATCTTATCATTAACCCTATATTTGAATTAATGGAATATATAGAAATGAAATAACACAAGGGTGGTAATCAAATATATAGTAGGTCAATAAGATGTTAAACTTAGATATAAACATATGCTAAATTTATTATGTTGAGATAGTCTAAATATAGAAAGTAAAACTATGCTAGATATATAAATGACAAAGAAGTGATGTACTTAGATTGTTCTAATGTTGATGTAGCCCTTGATCTGAAAGAGGTATAAATTAATATGGAATAATATCTTATAATAGTCATCAGGGTCTAGCTCTAACACTTCTGGTGCTCTAAATAGTAACATTAACTTGGGATGATTGCATCGATGTAACTACCTGGGTTCGATGCTAGTGTCTTATATAAAATACTTGTTGGAATAGGATGTGACCACTTGGATGTTTCTAGGTTTTTCTTCATCTTCACTATGGTTCATTCATATCTAGGTCATGGACTATCACTCCTTGTGAAATGGAAAAAACTTAGTTATCTATCTTCATAGTGATCTTAGAGGGAAATGGGTTAGTAAGCACATGGTGTTGAGTTGACCCCAAAGAGCCCATTATCATAGGGTGTTTCCTACATAGCCATTACTCCAAAATAGGGCCTAAAACTCATTTAATTCTCCCCCATGTGTTGGCATGTGTGTGAATCATACAATATATGCAAATCAAGTATAAAAATGACCTAACATGTAACTTGGCAAATCAAGATCTTGGACTAATCCTTTATTAATTTAGACCTAAAAATGTGTAGTCCCTATGACTAGTATGGAATAAGAATAAATATGGAATATTTGTTCAATTAAATTCTTTTTTAATGTTCTTTTTTTTTTAATACTATGTGTGGAATGAATTAGGGTTGATCTTGTATTTATATCAATCCCTTTGGAGTGATAAATCACATTAAATAACTTAGGCCAACCATTAGGATACATTTCATTTATAAATTGGATGACTTTAGGTCATTGGACACTTACATTTGGATAGGATATTAGAATTGATGCTAATATCTATCACAAATGTTAGTGTTTAAGGAGCATAAAAATAGGTACAGGTTCTGAACTTGTAAAGATGGAAGATAAGTACATTTTAATCATTTTGGGAAAGATTAGAATACTAGTCAAACTATGAGATATAGGCCAAGGGGAATAAAGATAGAATATATCTGAGATTTTTAGAAGCAAGAAAGGTAAAGAATTGAGAGGGAAAACCAAGGTCTAATTTTACCAAGTGTATAAGACTAAGGTGTTATACAATCATAAAATATCATCTAAAATTAGATTTCACAATTGATATAAATGTAATGGCCATGTGGAAACTCACCTTTGCACTAAATTTGGATGCATATGTCCTATAATATCTATATATGTATACATTTTCAGGCTTCTAAATTATCCTAATATTATCTCCAAGGCTTCATAATAAAGCATCTCTTCACATCAAATTTTCAAAAAATAATATGGTTGCATTGATATATAGGGGTATTCCTAGCCTTTCTCTCTTTACTTTCAATCAATTAAAATTCTTTCAATTTTAGATGATTTGCACTCATTATATACTATATCATGCTATTGGTTTTAGGTTAGTCACTAGGAAATCACTCAAGTCAGACTCATACAAAGGCAAGTTGTGCTATACACACCCACGTGCACATTTATTTTCCTCGAAACTAGTAATTTCATTACTACATTAAATGAGGGGATAAATGTAGACACTACACCTAAATTATATAACACTAAATTTGAATTATATATTACCTTAGTATTTTACACTTGGAAAATACCTATCATGGTTGTAACCTTCAGTTTTACAATATTCTTATTTCCAAAAGGCTTGTGTTCACTATCTCTTTGCGCCATTTTTTTTTTATCTCTTAGTCCAATCACTATTATTCTGATGACCAAGTATTATATATTATGAAAAATACTCTTAATCTAATTATTATCCTTCTCTACCAATTTAGACCTATACCTATTTTATATCTTCTCAAACACTTGCATCTCAATTAGATGGCTATGTTGATACATGTTTCCCTTTCCAAACTAAGTATCCAATGCCCAAAATTCATCAAATATTCAAATGAAACATATCCTTATGGTTGGACTAGGTGTTATAGTGTGATATATTTTCAAAAAAGATTAGTATATGTACAATATCAACCTTCATTCATTCCTCACCTATAAAATACTATGAACTCACAAGGAAACTTACCAAGAGCACTCAATCAAGCATTCAAGTGAGAAAACATGTCCTATTCATCCTTCTGTCCATATCAAGCATAAGATAAGTATCCCCATAGGTCTAAATTACTGAAGGATCATCCCATGAGACATATTTTCCATGTTATAAGCTAGGTTACTTTATGTAATTTATTATCACATGTTACATCCTTATGCATACATAATCCAACACATAGGGGAGAACTACATAAGTATGAGATCCTCTTTAGATTATTGGATATGTAGGTAGCATCATTGATAGAGGGGTCCTTAGGGTAGCTCAACATGTGTGCCCACTAACCTATTTTTCCAACAATTATTCCAAGGGTGAGGAAGCTAGGGTTTGATCATTTGATAAAGAGCTATAACATGCGTGCATAATCTAAAGACATAAGAAGAAATGTAATAAAAAACCTAAAAGGATCTAGGTGGTCACATATAGATAATAATTATTTCATAATAGACACATGTTTCCAACTCAAACACTAATGTTGATGAAACTATCAAGATATGATACAATTATCTATGGCCGAATAATGTAAAATTACAAAATTTGATGATTTTTATATAATCTTGATTCAGTCCACTTCTATCCTATTTCAACCCAAATCTACATGCGTATAATAAACTAAGTACTCTTGTTATCAATTTATTACAATATCAATAAATAGGTATACTTTCTATTTTTGGCATATCTCAATATTATAAATTAAAAATATTATTTATCTAATTTTTAAAATTAATTACATATTATATATGTGTTTATTAGCCTTGTTCTTACTCATTTCTATATCCTTAACCCCATTTACCCTTGTACAAACAAATTTAGGGTTAAACACTTACATAAGTACCCAATGTTCATATTACACTAATGAATCTATAAGGGGTCTTAAGGAATAGGGAACACATTATGGGAAGATAGGTTCATTTTACTTTTATTTCATATATATCCTTCATGGGATGATAATTATACCTCAATCATTAACCCAAATTTATGTGGATAGGTTGAGTTCTTTAGAGTCCTTAATTTTGAAATCCTCTATGTTTTTCCAACTTGGTTTGAGTGTCTTATTTCCATTAAAGATTATATTTTCACCTTAGTAACTCCTTCATTTCCCCCTTTAACAGGCAACTTTTTTTCTAAATCTTTTCCCAAATTATATATTCCCTATTCTTTATCTCTTTCAAACATGCTCAGAATATTATTGTTTTAATTTATCTATCATTAAGATAGAAGTTGCATCATTGAATGGTTGCAAGGTAATTTATTAATCATTATGTTATCATTCTCAGAGTTGCCTTAGTTATGTTTAGACCTTGATTTTTATTTTTCACCTTTTTTTGGGAAATCTCATTCCATTTCTTATAATTTCTTTCAGTTTTTTAAGTATTGATTAAGGATTGTTACTTCTCTTTATTCAATGTTGTTTACACTTCTATTCTTTTTCCATATTTTTTAAAGTATGGATTATTACTTCTCTTACATCAGTTTTTGTTTGTTTATTTTAGTTTCATGTGTCCTTAGTTTTATCTATATTATTACTTTTCTTACTTAAGAGGTATTTGTTGGGGATTTTGGTCATTTAGTAGCCTTAGCTATTTGATTACTTAAATTTCCCTCTTTTATTCATTTCCCTTGGTCCTTTGGTCATAACTTTTCCTTTGTCATTCCAGCTTACCAATTTTACAAGTGACTCATTTAGTTATGAAAGTTTTCATTTCCTTTGATATTTTCTATGATTGCTTATCTTTTATTTTTAGTCTTGAATCCCTAAGGTTTGTCTAAAGTAGTTAATGTGCCCTCCATGATCAAGAATAAAAATATATAAAAATCATAAAATGATAAAGGTTATTCAAGGTATGTACATGTCATTTTTAATTATTTCCAAAAGTTCCTTACTATCATTTTAGTTTGCACTTTCTACTACAATTTGTCATCTTAGCATTATGTGTTGATATATTCTTTCTTAAAGCACCATCCCATATTAAACTCACATAAGCCACATGATGATCTTTGAGTAGGGAATATGTATACACATAATATTTTTAAACTTTATAATTTAATAATGATTTATCTCTTGAAAGAACCTATCAAGTTTCAACTCTTTGAGTGTGCACCTTAAAGGGTGCATCAAGAAAGCGGTGGATAGATCATTGGTGCTTTGTAAGATTATTGGTTAACTCTATCATACCTATACCCATTAAAAATCCCACTTATCCAAACCCCTAATAAATTTTTCTTTAAAATATCCTCTAAATAAACAAACACCCATTTTCCCTACTAAGTTAGTATGCTCAACCTTGTTACAAAAGTAATGACACACATTACATAACTAAGTCAACCTAACCAACCTAGTTCAAGGCCTAATAGTAATTTTTTACCAAATAAAGTCATGAGATCCAAACTTAATAAATAAAAATATGGATGGATTAGAACCTATAAATTTATATAAATACAACCTTAAATTCAATCCAATAGAGAGCAATATTCATTTTCACATTATTATGGCTTGTAATTCTATTACATCTACATTTGAAGGAGTCATTAATTAGGTTTTACCTTGGAAGGAAGATATATTGTCTAGTGGTAAATTCTTGGATGAAAATTAGGAGTCTTTTAGCCTATAGATTATTTTTATAGTGTGATCCTTATAGATCTTTAACAATCTCTTGCAAAAGACCATTGGCCAAGGGGAGATTGATACTTAATATGTTCACTCAAAGGTAAGTATATCTAACTTTTTATATTTCATTTTATAGATAGATATTACACAAGGTGATATTTTTTACTATATAAATATTTACTTATATTAACTCTATACTTAAACTATTTAGATTTATAGGGTTATTTTTGCTTTTCATTTTCTATTTTAGGTGATCGAAGACCCCATTTGCCTACCATTATCCCTTAATTATTATATATTATTTGATAACACTATATTAGTTTTATTCTATGTATTTAGACCTAGATAGGTTTATTGCATAGAATTATTTTCCTAGATTATTTGGAACCCTCTCCTTTAGTGTTGTGTGGTAAGTTTTCCCTTAGTTAGGTTTAGCATATCTAATTTAGTCATGCTCTTGATATAAAAAGTATTGCAATAAGTGTTAATTGATTACCTTCTCCAAGCTTAGATTTACTAAGTAAGATAATCTATAGATTTATCTTAATTTATTGTATATATTATGCCCAAATGTAGGTAAGTATAAGAAATTACAAAGAGTGTCCCAATTGATTGGATATATTTATAAATGTGAACAAGAAACACCATCAATGTTTGCAGTAATAGTTAGATTTTCAAGACTTTATTGCTTTGAAGATTGATATTGTATGGAGATATTATAAGTATTAGATTGTTTTCATTTCTTAGGAATAATTTTTATGTTCCCCACACCTTTGTATTTATAAATATGGTTTTTTAATGCCACACATTGATTTTTATTATATTTGGTGATTCAATGATAAGCAAACTACAATGATCCATTTTTAGGAATAAATTTGTTGCCTAATTTGTGTCTATTAGGAGGTAAAGATATAATGTGATGTTCAAGTAACATAGGAATAATTAAATATTTAACATCCTAGTTAACTACGATATATATAATCTATTTTGGGGGTATTTGAGAGGACTCCACATTTTTCACATGGTGTATTTGCATTGATCTTTTGTAACATTGGCTTAATGTTTTTATATAATAGGGATGGATTAAATAGCAAGAACTCACATGTTCATATTTTTCATTTTCCTTACCTTTTTCTTAATTTGGATCTATATCTTTTGTAGTTGGATTTATTTTATATGTATCAAGACCTATAGATGTGAATAGGTTATGCAAAAGATAGTCAAGTGGATCAGCGTTTATTTTATTACAAGTGTTCATATGTCATATAATGGGATAGATAATCATCACTATCATACCAATATATCACATTTCCATATTTTTATTCAATATTTACCAACAAATTAATTTTAAATGTTTGATTTTCTTGTGGTTTTGGTACTACTAGTTCCTTTCATAATGATTCTTGCTCTAGATGTGCATCCATGTGCACTGCATTGTTTAGTGCTTTATTTATTTCATGAGTTCAATGAGTAATTATACTTAACTCACCCATTTCATAGGTTTATATATTATAAATTGGCATGTATTTTTTAGGTGGTACCACTTTTGGATTATATTTTGTGTCAAAATGTATCATTTTGAAAATTTCAAAGGGTCATTGGCAGACATTATGAATAAAGTCCCATGATGTATAAAATTAACACATAGATTTAATGTAAATGGCATAGATTACATGGTATGTATCCATGGTCTAATCAAAATTAAGTTATATTGAAATGACTAAGACATTACTTGGAATATAGTTGGAACTATTTTTGGCCCTAATGTCACATCTAATGTGATTTAGTCAACAAGAAGGCTACATGAATTATAAAATATTTTTATATGAATATATTATTTTTTAATAATATTGGTGATAATACCCATGGTGGTTCATAAATCCATGCCACAAATATTTATATTTAAACCATTATCAACGAACACCCTTTTGATTTCCTTGTTATGTATACTCACTTGTATGAACAAAGGCAAATCTTGGTGAATAATATCTTTTGATTATGAATCTTTTGGATCAAAGGTAATGACATTTACATTATTTTTGAGATATTACATAATATATTTGAAATAATTTGGTTTAATATCAATTGGTAATTGGGTTCCACATAGTTTTTAATATAAAATATGCTTGTAGATAGTAGGTTGATTTAGGAGTTTGAGGATTAAAATTTTAGCATGTGAGTTGTTAAATTGTTAAATAATATCAAATTAATTTGATTTGATAAAAAATTTAGGCTTAAGAGTAACCTAATGTATATTAAAAATTGGTAGGATAGGTTGGGTACACTTACCTTTCTGAGTAGTGACAACATGGATAACAAAATACAATATAAGCAGTGGGTGAATAATGGGTGTAAGATGGTAGCTATCACTTGCATATGATGTAGGTGAAACAAAGTCTTGGGAACATGCACATTGACATCTGGATACTAGATATATAGTATTACAAAAGGAGTTGTAGAAATAAACTTGATTTTTATACTTTATTAGCTTTTTATTTATTTAGCCATGTTTGAATCATAACAAATAAAGGTTACTATGAAATATTGAAAAATGAAATAAATGATATATACATCCATGATTAATTCCTTCAAAATAAATGGAAATCCAATGTAAATAGACCTCTTATTCTTAATTTCTATGGTTAATATGATGTAAGTGAGCCTTGACAAAATATTATTTTATAACTAAAATTGGCTTTGATCATGACTATTAGGGCTACACAGGGCTTCTTTCGACTATTAGATGTATCTCAAATCAAATCAAAGGCTTACTACTTCTTACAAACCCTTGAAATAATAAAATTCTCCCCAAATGGCTACTATACACACAACTAGGCTTAATATTATTCCTTGTAAATGGGGTTCAAACATTCATTCATATGAATTTTCTTACTCCCTTAACTATCAACATAGTCCTACAATCTCAGACTCAAGAGATAAAAAATAGATGAAATTTAAGACTTAAGGGTTTTCAAAGGTTAATTATTTATTGTTCAAGACCTATGCAAATCTCTCTTACTTAGTCAAGTATTTATCAGACCTAGTATTTATAAAATCATGTATAAGTATTCCTTTTACTCAGAATTTCTTACTTAAAATTGAGTCTACAAAATTTTTTAGGTTAAGAAACATCATTAAATAATGAAACAAGATCAAATAATGAACCAAAATCATGAAATCACGTATTCATAACATATTTAGATGCATAAATAACCATAATGGGTCTTATTTATTTTATTTATACTTGAAGTTTACATTTAGACCCCTACAACTCTTATAGATCCACACACACCTACACACTTCCGACCTTGATTTTATCTTTCTCCTTATCATTTATCCTTCCTTCATTGTAGTCTTGACTACTATTACTCATAACAAGATATTTATCACTTGAATAAGCTTAGTTTATTCTTTTTTATATCAACAAGAATCTCTTAACCAACCCAAGACTTTTCAAATATGCCTAATTTGACCTTATCCTACATTGTGTATGATTTTAGATTGGTGTAAGAGATGATTAAAGGTAATTATAAATAGGATAGGAGTTGAAACATAATTAAAACATGTTAATTGACCTCAAGGATCCATTAAATGAGTTAATACTTTCTAAACATGCTAAAACACTTCATACAATGAGAAAGATATTCAAATTTTAAATTTCCCATTTTGGAGGGAAAATGAGAAATTAAATACTTCAAGAAAATTATGGGGTTTTAAGAGCTCACATTGACATAGCCATACCACATATACCTCTTAAACCTATCAAATACATATTTTGACATATTTACATTATTAAAAAAATTTACATCATGATTCTTCTACATCATACTCCTTAGGTGGGAAATTTTGAGCTCTTATTCAAAATGGAGTTTTGATTTATTATTCCTTCTCTTCTAATTGTATTATACCTACCCATTTATTATTTATTTTAATACACTCTTCTCTTTTCATTCAATATTATCTTATGAAGTGCACTTTTCTTACTTCTTCTTTGTGGCTTTATTCTCTAAAATAAGGATGTCAATTTGTACTTTCTTTACTTGAAATCTTCCTAGAGTTTCTATCTCTAAGGTTTTCACCTCTTCAACCGTTGATCCTACACATAAAAAACCCAATAAAATATAAAATATAATATATGTATACCTTTAGGTATCATCAAATGTGTCTTCATCATGCTCTGCTAATCCTCTATTCAAATCATGTTATAATTCTTTCATCTCAGCTTTTAGTTGCTCTACACTTTCATAGATAAACAAATACCCAAATTTGACATATTATGTCATAGACATTTCTTCCTTCAATTAATCCTCAAGTCTAATCCATTATTTATTTATTTGTATGGATTGATTTTTATCTCTTTTATGAGATTCTTATTCTTTAAATCTAATTTATCCTTCACCATTAGGAACTTTCAGTTGTTCCTTGACTTTCTCTTTATCATGTGCTAAACCAAGCACTCTATTATATATTTTAGTTTGTCTTAGCTCCATAAATACTCTATGAGGTGATTCATATATTATTTTAATGAGATTTATTAATGACCCAAATGTTTAATTATTAAAGGTGCTTTCTAAGGTATTTATTTCATTAACTTGTATACCTACATACACACAATCAAAAACATCAGAAATAAAAAATTGAGGCCACATAACCCCTTGGTTTTTTTTTCTCCAACAACAGCTTTTCTTCTTCAGGATAACAAATATTAATTTTAATATCATATTTCCCAAGGTGTTTATCACCTTCTTATTTCTTAACAATATGTACATTCATCTTGAGATCTTCACATTTGAGCTTCTCTACATCCTTTTTGAGTTTTTTGCATTGAAACTCTTTCTTTTTATTGTCTCTAATGACAATCATTCTTCTCTTTTCCATAAGTAACCTTATAATCCACTTAACTCTCTTTATTATCTATATGTAAAATCCTTGGTTCTTGTTTTCTTCTATTCTCTTTATTATAAACTTCACCATTACCACCCTCTCTTTTAACTCATTCATCTCTTTACAAATGTCCATCTTTCTCATCACTATGTCTTATTTCTTCTTTTGACACCCTCTCTTAATATACCCTTGAATCTTTACTTTATTTCTCAATATCCTTTTCTATTCAAGACCTTTTCTTCTCTATATTAGGCCCCAATGTGTCCTAGCAAGTCTATTTCACTTTGATTTCACCTTTTATGTATCTCACCTTATGTATTACTTGGTATTTTAGCACCTATTCATTCTTCTTTCAGCCTCACCAAAGTATTTTTCACCTTGGTATATTTATCCTACATATAAATCTATCTCACCTTGGAATTATTTAAGTTTTAATGATATTTTTATTGCCATTTCCATTTATTATTTAGGGATATCTATGCAATAAAGTTTTCTCACTTTTTCCCAAAGAGTTTATGTGCTCTAATACCATTTTAATGCAAGTAGACCTAATGTTATTAAATATTAAGGCTAATATGATGTAAGTGGGCCTTAACAAAATATATTTTATAATTGAATTTTTATTTGATCATAACTATTAGGGATACATAGGGCTTCTTATGACTGATTAGATGTATCTCATTTCAAACCAAAGGCTTACTCATTTTTATAAACTCTTAAATGCATAAAATTCTCCCAAAAAGGCTATTAGACCCATAACTATGCTTAAGAATCTTCCTTGGTAATGGGGTTCAAACATTCATTCATATGACTTTTTTTACTCCTTTAACTGTCAACATAGTCCTATAGTCTCAAACTAGAGAGATAAAACATGGATGGAATTTAAGACTTAATGGTTTTCAAAGGTTCTTTCTTTATTATTCAATACCTACACAAAATCTCTCTTTCTCTATCAAGTATTTATTATCTATAATATTTACTAAATAATGTACAAGTAGTCCTTTTACTCAGACTGTCTTACTCAAGATTGAATCTATAGACTTTTGTAGGTTAAGAAACATCATTAAATCATATCAAATAATGAACAAAAATCATGAACTTACATGTTCATAATATCTGTAGATGCATCAAGAACCATAATGGGTCTTCTTTATTTTATTTATAATTGAAGTTTACATTCAAACCCCTACAAATTTTATAGACCCACACACACCTACACACTTCCCCCCTTGTTTTTGTCTTTCTCATTATCATTTATCCTTACTTCATTGCATTATTGGCTCTTATTCCTCATAAGAAGAGATTTATCACTTGACTAAACTTATTTTATTCTTTTTTATATCAACAATAATCTCTCAATCAACCTAAAACTTTTCAAATATGCCTAATTTAACCTTCTATTACATCACATATGCTTCTAAATTGATGTAAAATATGGTTAAAGGTAATTACAATTGTGATAAAAGTTGAAACATAATTACATGTTAATTGACCTCAAGGATCCATTATATAAGGAATAATACCTTTAAAACATGCTAAAATACTTCATATAATGATAAACATATTCAACTTTTGAATTTCACATTTTAGTGGAAAAATGAGAAACTAGAGACTTCAAGAATATTATGGAGTCCAGAGATCTCAAACCAACATGGACACACCCCATAGACTTCTTAAACCTATAAAATACATAGTTTGACATATTTACATCATTAAAAATGTTTACATCATGATGCTCCTATTGATGACTGGAGATTGCACCCGATGGCAGGAAAACAGGTTCCTGCCCTCTCCCCACAACATGGAAACTCCTCTCTCGCCTGTGGTATGGTGAAGCAGGAGAGGAGAGTCTCTAGGTATGGGCTAGTTCCCTCTGATGTATCTTGTTTATTTCAGGCAGTGTAAAATATAGATATATAGATATACTGGGGGGATGAAAAGGGAGAAGAAAATGCAAGAAAGCAAATAGACTACTCTAAAGAGGTGATACACCAAAAATGAAATGACCTTCCCACCTCCACACTCAGGATCAAACAAAACATACATATACTGAGACTTGGCAAAAATACCAGGCTGCTGAAAATGATAGGGAGGTTCCTATGGAAAGCACAAGAAATAGGGACTCATCAAGGTGCTGAGAAATACACACTATAAGTGACCTCTCTTGTTCTATACCTCCAAAATAGAAACTCTACTCCTGGCAGCATTAGACAATGGTGCTTTGTAGATGACTAGTTTGCTGGTGCTGGACCTATGAGAGCATCAATGAACAATGACTGGACACAGACCAACATTCAAGGCATACACAGAAAAATCCATCCAAGAAAGAGGTAAAAACTATCTTTTATTGATTCAAGTGGAGAATTTGGAGAGTTGTGCTCTTTACAAAATTGGAGAAGATCCTTAAAAAAATGACCAAGTCTGCGTATTTATATGGGAAGAGCCAAGAGAAGTCTCATTGGCCTTTTGTTTGCAAGTGGCAGATTTAGCCTTCATTGGGAAGAGGGAAAATGTTGTAGCTGATGTCATAAATCTATTGGGACCATGCTTGCTACCTCATTTTGCATGCATCTTGCTTTCCTCATTTTGCATGCCTTTTCATGCGAATTGTTGTTCGTGGTGATTTCCCGCTAGTGTTGTGAGTGGCTAAATATTGGCCACGGGTTTTTGAAAGGGTCTTGTAGGGTGTTATTTGCGGTAAAATTATCGATGACTATTATTCATGGCTCATATTTTGCTTGGTGGACCTTGTTTGCTAACCCGTGGACTATTGAAAAGGTCTTTGAAAGTTCTACGTGGCCACTTTGCCGCTCACTACCATGGGCGGCCACTTGGGCGTCCGCTGTGTGGGTGGCCACTTGGGCATTCACTGCCGTGGGCGGCCACTTCGTGTTCACTGCTATGGGCAGCCACTTCACATTCACCACCGTGGGCAGCCACTTTGCGTTCACTACCGGCTGCACATTTTTTACGGAGTTTTGAAAGTTTTCCATGGACTTGGCCGAGCCCCTTTATATTTACACGGGCCATTCCGTGACTCTATGTTCGTGGACAAATTCCTCATGGTCTTTGACCACAGAAAATTTCCCGTGCTATTTAATGTTTTGTGTTTCAGCCACGGGCTTTGTTTTGTTTTCACTGCCCTTCATATTTTGCCGTGCGACCTGACTTCTTTGCTTAAAACTTTGAATTTTTTGTGGGACATAGCCAATTTCAAATCAAGTGGACTTTGAAATGCTTCGAACCGAAACCGATTCCCTTTCTTGTGCTGGCCCTCCATTAGGGCAATGAACTTGGACTCCCCTTTAGCTGAGGACAATGAACATTGAACCAAACCCGCTGATGAACTAAATTAAACCAATGAACCTGACAAAGGATGAACCAAGTGCCGAAGAACCCTCTGTATTAGACCAAGCTTGAATTGAACATGTTGAACTTGAAACGAATGTACTAGGCCAAGACAATGCTTGAAATGACATTGTTGGACCCTAAAAATGGACCTTGCAAACTGAGATTAATGGGCCATGCAAAGCAAGTGTAGAAGGTGACCGAGATTTCACCTGTGGGCAAAATTGGTCAACAAATTGGCGACTCACAGGGGAAGCTTGCCTGCTATGCTTAGGACCCAGTTGCCTCTGAATATCCATTAGGTGTAGATTTGGATGGTAACTTTGAAGAGAGTTCACAACAACTTTCGAGAATCCTAGAAATAAATACACAGAATTTACCCCCACAAATGAAGGGAAACACACAAGCCTAAAAAAAACTAACTGTGCAAACTACACTTAGGGAAAATAGGGAAAACAACTGAAAGTAAACTATATTATATACAGCTAACCAAGAATGTTTGCATCCCTCCTAGATCGAAAGGAAAGTTTCTCAAGTCCCCTTCCTGGCGAGAAGACTTATGGTGGTAGGCAAGTAGCTGAAAGAAAATGAGATTTGGTGACTTACTCTTCCTGCCTGTCACCTGAGTTAGCTGGAAACCAAGGGGATCAAAATCAAACATGCCTCTAATATATACGTATCCTGGTTGTCCCTAGAGACTTGTTAAATGCTGGTCTTTGATATTGGTTCTCCTTACCAAGAAATCAATTACTGTCGATTCATCACCGTAAGCCTTCTGATCTGCACATTCCTTCTTCAATGTATCATGGTCTGACTTGTTTCCTTTTTCCTCTTTGAAAACTCTATCAGACTCATCCTCTGCTTCTTCTTAGCCTTCTTGAAGAAGGGTGAATGTGGTGATGTCTAAAAGGGACTCACAAAAAGATTTCTCATCCCACAAGACTTCACTTTCCTATTTAAAGCTCAGTTCTTCAAGGCCTTCCTCCAAGAAGATGGACCTCTCCTTTTCCTCTTTGCTGATCAGGATTTATAGATTTTCAAAAATATTCTCCTGATCTTCCTCTTTCTCAGGTTCTTCAATGTAGTCATCCTCATCAAAACAACAAGGAAGTTCATCAATCAGAGGAGAGGAGAACTTACCATGCATTTGTTCCTCCTCATACTACTGGAACATCTGCATATATGCAAGCCCTGCATCTTCTCCATTGTTGATGAGGTCTTCACAAGGAGCATCAATGACGATTTCTTCTTCATTGTCACTCATGACAACCTCCTAAAGGACTGCAGATTGGATCTTTTATTCCTCTCTTACCTCTTGCAAAATAGGTTCTTCCTTGAGAAGGGTGAAGTGGAGAAAGCATGTGGAAGAGGAAGCAGTCCTTTAGCTAGAATCGAATGATTCTCCTCTCTCCACTTGATCAACACTTCATCAATATTAGGTATGGCCTGATAACTCTCTTGGAGATGTGTAGGTGGGGTGTGTTCAGGCATGGAATGTGCTGCTTGGTCTAAACCATCCACCACACATTGGCTAAGGAATTTCTCTTTAGACTCCAAATCTGTAATTCTCCTACTCAGATATTCTTGGAAAAGCTTTTCTTGGAGGCTGCCAGCATCATCATAGGCAGGGGCAACTTTAGCTTCTTCAAGGTTTTGAGAAAAACCTTGCTTTTCTTCTTCTATTCTGCCCCATGATTCCACTATTTCCCCCCAATTCAGGATTTCAAAATTTGAATTTTGCTCCTGTAAACAGGCAGCAACTTCATTTTCCACAAGGACCTGAGGCTCTTCCATAAGGTCTAAAAAAATTAACTCTCTTTCAAGGAGTAGCTTCATCCTAGCCTCTAAATCTTCAATTTTTTTGGCTAAGTTATCCTGAAAGAGTCCTTCTTGGAGGTGGCTAGCATGATCCTCTTCAAAGCTTTGGGCTGGTCCTTGGCATTCTTTCCTCCAACTCAAAATTTGCACATCATGCTGGAGAACTTGGGGAGGCTGTGGAATGCAAGGAAAACACTGTTAGTGCGTTGGAGGAGTCTTTAGAAGAGGGATGTGCTAGCTAATGGTATTATTCTCAATGGAAGATTCTTGATCTAAGGAGTTGAAAAGATTGATCTCCATGGGAGGTTGCTCTGATGCCATTTGGTGTTGGAAACCCAGGTGCACGGGATTGGGAGAAGCTGTATTTGATGAGTTGGAGTGAGAAAGTGCAATTTGATAAAATGGATTTGGTGTAAAAGAGGGGGTTTTCTTTAGGGTAGGAGGGGGTGCACAAGGTTGGCTACCTTGAAAAGATGGATTTCTCCATTTTGGTGCCTATTCCTTCATGGATTGTACGGCCTACGCTTGCTTAAACAAGTGCTCCTCTTCATACATCAGCTCATGTTGATATCTGTACTGCTCTTCTAGCCTATTAATTTCTAATGTCTACCTCTCAAATTCTAGCCTCACCCCCCTTATAGTTGCAGGGCAACTAGGAGAGCGGCTTGAGGGGATTGCATAAATATTTGAAGTCTGATCACACTCACATGGAGGAAAATAAGACCCATGATTTTGAGTAAAATAAGTATACATATAAGAAATGGAAGATTTCTGATGGCACTAGGCTGCTTAACCATCAAATTTACTTAGATTCACAAGATGCTAAAGAAACATGATTTGTTGTAACAAGACCAACATCAATCCTGAAACTCTACTGCATTAAAAAACTAGTCCCACCGGGCATGCCAAAACTATTGATGACTGGAGATTGCACCCGACGGTATGAAAATAGGTTCTTGCCCTCTCCCTGCAACATGGAAACTCCTCTCTTACCTATGGGATGACGAAGCAGGAGAGGAGAGTCTCTAGGTATGGGCTAGTTCCCTCTGATGTATCTTGTTTGTTTTAGGCAGTGAAAAATATAGATATATAGATATATTGGGGGGATGAAAAGGGAGAAGAAAATACAAGAAAGCAAACAACCTACTCTAAAGAGGTGATACACCAAAAATGAAATGACCTTCCCACCTCCACACTTAGGATCAAATAAAACATACATACACTAAGACTTGGCAGAAAGACCAGGCTGCTGCAAATGACAGGGAGGTTCCTATGGAAAGCACAGGAAATAGGGACTCATCAAGGTGTTGAGAAATACATACTATAAGTGACCTCTCCTATTCTATACCTCCAAAATAGAAACTCTACTCCTGGCAGTAGTAGACAATGGTGCTTTATAGATGACTGGTTTGCTGGTGTTGGACCTGTGAGAGCATCAAGGAACAATGACTGGACACATACCAACATTCAAGGCATACACAAAAAAATCCATCCAAGAAAGAGGTAAAAATTGTCTTTTATTGATTCAGGTGGTGAATTTGGAGAGTTGTGCTCTTTATAAAATTGGAGAAGATCCTTAAAAAAATGACCAAGTCTATGTATTTATATGGGAAGAGCCAAGAGAAGTCTCATTGGTCTTTTGTTTGCAAGTGGTAGCTTTAGTCTTCATTGGGAAGAGGGAAAATGTTGTAGCTAATGTCATAAATTTGCTGGGACCATGCTTGCTACCTCATTTTTCATGTGACCTGCTTTCCTTGTTTTGTGTGCCTTTTCATACGAACTGTTATTCATGGTGATTTCCCGCTAGTGTTGTGAGTGGCTAAATATTGGCCACAGGTTTTTGAAAGGGTCTTACAGGGTGTTATTTGTGGTAAAATTACTGCTGACTATTATTCACGGCTCATATTTTGCTTGGAAGACCTTGTTTGCTAACCCATAGACTATTGAAAAGGTCTTTCAAAGTTCCTGGTGGCCACTTTGTCGCTCACTGTTGTGGATGGCCACTTGGGCGTCCACTGTGTGGGCAGCCACTTGGGCATTCACTGCCGTGGGTGGCCACTTTGCATTCATCGCCATGGGTAGCCACTTCACGTTCACCATCGTGGGCAGCCACTTCGCATTCACTGCCGTGGGCGGCCACTTTGCGTTCACCACTGGCTGCGCATTTTTTACAGAGTTTTGAAAGTTTTTCATAGACTTGGCCGAGCCCCTTTATATTTCCACGGGCTGTTTTGCGGCTCTGTGTGTGTGGACAAATTCCCCATGGTCTTTGACCATGGAAAATTGCCCGTGCTATTTAATGTTTTGTGTTTCGGCCGTGGGCTTTGTTTTGTTTTCACTACCCTTCGTATTTTGCCGTGTGACCCAACTTCTTTGCTTAAAACTTTGAATTTTTTGTGGGACTTAGCCAATTTCAAATCAAGTGGACTTTGAAATGCTTTGAACTGAAACCAATTCCCTTTCTTGCACCGGCCCTCCATTAGGGCAATGAACTTGGACTCCCCTTCAGCCAAGGACAATGAACATTGAACCAAACCCGTTGATGAACTAAATTAAACCAATGAACCTGACGAAGGATGAACCAAGTGCCGAAGAACCCCCTGTATTGGACCAAGCTTGAATTAAACATGTTGAACTCAAAACAAATGTACTAGGCCAAGCCAGTGCTTGAAATGACGTTGTTGGACCCTGAAAATGGACCTTGCAAACTGAGATTAATGGGCCATGAAAAGCAAGTGTAGAAGGTGACCGAGATTTTTCCTGTGGGCGAAATTGGTCAATAGCTCCTACATCAAAATCTACTTTTAAAATATTTGTAGTTTGTAAATAAAAATGAAAGAAAAAAATAGGAAACCATAATTTCATTAGGGTTTGAAAACCAAAAGTCAGGTTCACTAAATGTTTAACCCTAAAATTTTATATATGGGTATCTAGGAATAAGAAGATTAGATTAGATTTTACACAAGGGTAGTAAACTAATGTAATAAGAAAACCAATTAATAAAAATATCAAATAAATATTATTCTAAATTTATATAACTAAGAATGATAAAAATATTAAAGTACATTTATTGATAGATATTGAAACAAATTATAGACACTAATACTTATATGGTTTACTATGCACATGTAGGTTTGATTAGGAACAAATTTAAAATGGACTTGTTGGCCTCAAATTTTGGCTAGGTATTATCCATTTTATCATGGGACTAGTACGACAAAAAGATCATAGCATAGAAATACTATGGCATAAAACTTGATAGTAGAAGTACCATGGTGTGGAACCTATGGGGCATAAGAAGATAAAGGAGCATAAGCACTAGTGCTAGAGGACCCAATCAAAGAAGAATTAGTCATGAGGAACCTAAGAGCATAGGACTTAGAATTGAAGTGATTAGTCACAAGGAACCCAAGAACATAAGAGTCAAAACTAAAGTAGAAGACTTAGGGATCACATTAGAAGTAGGAGTAGTTAAAGAGTCACTCATATGGGACACTTATACCTTATTGATTAGAAGTTTTACATTGGCCATGAGAAGATGAACATATGGATGAAAGGATCCAACATAGTACAAGTATATAGGGGGTGTTAAGGCCCATGTCCTTAGGCAAGGCTAGTTTATTAGGAGCCATAACTCTCAATCTATTGAGAGTCCATTGGTTATTTATTCTTTCTATTAATGATATAAATACTTGGTCAGGGATAAACAAGTATAAATACCCCTATTGTAATGGATGGATGGTGGTTGATTTTTAGATGCTCATGCTTAGTATATGAGTTACATTAAATAATTTTTTTATGTTCATGATAGTTGAATGTGTTATGTTAAGTTGAGAATAATAACTATAACTTAGTATGGAACCTAACTCACTATTTTTTTCTAAAGTAACAATGTTAACTAGTGATGGTAGTAGTTTGTGTAATCATCATCACAAAGTTTGGAAACACTAGAATCAAGTAGTTTATTTTGTGTTTTTACATATTATATATTTAAATACATAAAAGGAAGAATACAACTAAGGTAATAACATTGAGAAATAAAACCTATGGGAATTGGTCTCTATCTATGCACTTTAGGTGAATGCACAAGACCACGGTCTTGCATGAAGGGCCAATGCCCTAGCTCACTAGGATAGACTCCAGTGCCAAAGCTATAGTAACAATACAAACCCCAATATTTTAGTTTCATTGCTAGGACCTGAATCACTTATTTCTTAGTCATGGAAAATGTTTGAGTGCATTACTCTTGAGAATATAGAATAATGGATTACTAGATTTGAATATAAATTTTTAGTTTCTTACCTTAAAGTAAGAGTTTTCGCATGGTAGTGGGTAGAGAAAAATATCTATAGTGCATTGTATGAAAATTTATTTGTTGAGATCCCAGTTCATTTGCATGTTTGGCTCTTTGTATATGCTTAATTATGGTCCCAAAATCTTTGGATAAGATATTCTTAAACCCTAGAGTGACAAAGAGCTTTAGCATGACTAGAGTTGTTAACATTTTATGGAAAGGAGTTTAAAATAGCTACATTATAGAGTATGTTTTAAACACCTATTAATGTCCTAAAGAATCCAAGTTCTAGTTCTTTTGAGAAACATGTGGCCATTACATTAGACATTTTGCTTTAGAAATCAAGAATTTATTGATTGATTTGGGACTTGAGACTATTCCAATAGAGAGCTAAATCCTTATGTGCATGAGCGACACAATTGGGAGGGGAGTAGAGAAGAGTTGGTAAAATATTATGGGTTCAAAATGGTATCCATTTACTAGTCATTATAAAAGTAGAAGCATGATGAAGCTGGGTAAAGGATTATAGCAGTCAATAGCATGAAAAGGGACCAATAAAACTCAAGAATTGTTGTTAGGATCCATAGGGAAGTGGAGACACACAAACATGACCTCATCACTTTTGAGCCATGCCCTATACCACTAATATCATATGAAGGAGAAATTAGTTGGATGGCAAGAACCAAAAAACCAAATCTAAACTAACTAAGCTCCCTAACCATAGTGAATTCTCATGCTCTTGAATTAGATGAAATAAACACACATAAATTGAACACAGACAACATGAAATCAGAGACTAAACTAGTAAAGGATATTGGAACTGAGCCATTTGACACACATATAGACTTAACACTTTCCTTCCCCCTTCAAGGGAATTTCATGATGTAATTTAGGATGCCTAGAGGGTCTAACCCTCAAAATGGATATATTACAAGCCTAATTTTGGTTAATCACTAGGATATTATGGCCCATATCATGACCACTATTATTGAAGGCACTAGATGCACACTAGGTGAAGGCATAGGAGGAGTTAGTGGACTTCACCCTCAAGGGGTAAGGGATGAAGGTTATCAACAACCACCAGTTTAGGCACGTTATCCAACCATGATATATTTTGAAATGACACTTTAATTAATATTTTAAGTGACACTTTAATTAATAGAATATTGAGGCATGGAACGTTTTTCCAAGCACATCCACAAATGTGAACTTATTTGGAGGGTGTGAGGCATCACCTATTCTAAGCGTAAAGCCACATAGTTTGTAACTAAAATTTTTGAGTGCACACATAAATGGTATATAAAGTTTAACCCTCAAAAAGCTATCATCAACTATGATCAACTTAAAACAACATTTATTTAAGAGTTTGACATTTCATAATTTGAACAACAAAGAATAGCCACACTAAAGGAAATCAAATAGGAACTTATTAAAAGTGTGTGAGAGTATAATGTAGGTTTAAAACACTCTCATAAAAGATATCCTTCTAAATCAATGATGTAAATAATGTACAATGGTTTGTGGGAGGTTTGTTACTACCCTTCTGATAAATATCGTCTAAAAAGACTTTCACCAACCTGCACGAATCCTTAGAAGCTACCCTTCCTGTTGAAGAAATTGGAAGTATCGATATAGGGATCAGTCCATGAATGGAAGATCAAATAGACTCAATATCATCATAGCTTCAAAAAATAACTGAAAATAATACATAGTATAGGATAGTCTCAATCTATCTCAAATTCTATTGAAAAACTCTAACATGAAGAACCAAGAACAAGAAAGTATCCTAATGCAAAGTAGTATAAGGATGTCCTCCAAGATATGATGGCATTGGCATGATAATTCCAAGGAGATATTAAACTCATTAAAAACAAAGAATCAATGTAACATGATACTATGAAAAGGGTAGTTAAACCATAAATTGTGGCACATGATGACTTTCACAAACTATTCAAATGTATGTTGGATGAGGACATTGTCCCATAGCTAAGTGTTTGGATTAATAATCAAGCACAAAAACCACATGATGCTCAACCCCAAGTCACTTTAAAAACTAATTATCATCCCCTAAATCATTCTTTGAGGAAGGACACTCCTATTCCCTTTCCCCCCCAAAAGATAGAGAGATACTAGTTAATGTTGTTATCGATGGATGGGTAATCTCAGATATACTAGTTGATACTGGTGTAGAAGTTAATGTCCTCACCAAATATGCCTAGTAAAAAATGGCTAGTCCATCATTTTATCCATCACCTCATATGTTGTTCATAGCTAAAAAGACTTGGGCTTTACCAATAGGTATTCTCAAGAATGCCATAGTTGATATATTTAGAGTACCCTTCAAGGTAGATTTTGAGGTTCTTAAATTAGCTAATGTAGATGCATTCCCAACTCTGTTGGGATGGCTTGATGGCCCTAGTGATATGAAAATAATGTAGATCTAAGTTATAAGAATTGGTATATTAGTTTTGATAACACTGACTAACATGTTATTATTCCCTTGGATCAAACATAGGGGCCCCCTTATATAGAACCTATCAATGTGGAAGAAGACATTAACCACATATATAATGTTACTAATAGAGATGGTGAGAAAAAGGATCCAAATCTTGATGGCATTATTAGATGGTTGGACACTTAGTCCCTCTCTATAAATTTAAGTAATTCTTATAATTTTTGGGCATATAGTAATTATGACCTTATTAAATGATTGTGTAGTGCAATTGGAAGTTGGGAGACTATTCTAGGCTAGTTTTGTAAATCTCACAAATTCATGCACCTTGTCACCAGTCAAGCCATAAGGGGACAAATCATAGAGGAACCTATTGAAAGACTCAATGAGGCTCTATAGTTCCATGGACAAATGGAGGTATGTGACTTCATATAGTACCTTAAAGAATTTTATGACATTAAAAGTGATCATATGAGGTCATTAGTTAATCTCTTAAATGGTATAGCTACAAGATGGTGGCACACCCATAATGAGCAACTCCTTTAGTGGTACCAAGTAATATCTACCTTGCATCATTGATTTTATCATGACAATAGAGTCAGGGGAGTAATCAACTATATAAAATACTACCACCTAAACCCCATATAGAAGCTTGCGAGCAAATGTGGAGAAATGAAGAATCATACCTACTGTAGTACTTATGGGTACATGTATTCTATGTAAATTTATGTACATGGGTAAGTGAATGGTATTTTCATCAATAATGGCACATATAGACTTGATTTAGGCATCTCTTAAAGGAAAACATGAAATTGGCCCTATCTTAATCTTTTCCAAGAATGGATTTATGCCTCACCCTCTAAGCTATACATGAAGTAATTATTGGTGACCCAAGTCAAATTGAAGATTATCTAGGGACTATCCATCATTTTCCTAAATAAACTCTATATCTCTCCAATGAATCATCACCACAAGTTTTCTCCATGCTGGAACTAGTCCTTGATCAAGATCAATGTGAAGAAATACATCTAGATAAATAGAAGCTAGAGTTTCACATAGAAGAAGTTAAAAGATCCAATCCACTTGATCCTTTGATAACCCATTTTGATGTCCCTATAGACTATGGTACATGATTTTTCCATGATACTAGTACCAATATATATAACTCTTACAATGGGCCCATTTAGAAAATTCATCATTACATTGACACAGAGTAAGAACCAAAGATGGCTATGGTAGGAAATTACTAGACTAACACTAAGATTTCAAAAATATTTGAGTTATTAAAGGAATATTAGGATGTCTTTTTGAGAAAATTATGTAAAAATGAATTTATTTCATCCATCCTTAGGAAAGATTCATATCAAGTTGATTTATGGTGCTCAACTAGTTGAAAAGTAACCATATAGAATGAATCCCAATCTACGAGCGTGCATCAAAGAGGAAATTGATAGTATGCTATGTACTAGAGTAATCACTCCCATTGATGAATATGAATGGGTTAATCCCATGATGATTAATATCAATAAATATAGATGCATAAGTATTTATGTAGACTATCAAGTACTTAATGCATTATATGTCACTCACCCCTTCCTAACACCTTTCATAGAGGAAATCCTTGAAGGTATTGCTAGATGTGAGATATATACCTTCACTGATGAATTCTTAGGATACCATTAGGTATAAATAGATAAATATGACCAACTAAAGATAATGTTTTCCACCAAATTGGGATATTTCATGTATACTATCATGCCCTTTGGCCTGAATAATGCCCCAACTATGTTTTAATAGGTAGTTATTGAATCCTTTAACGATTCCATCCATAATTATCTTCAAGTTTACTTGGATGATTGGATAGTTTATGGTTTGGTTAAGGACCATTGTTCTAACCTAAGGATTATATTTTAGTACTATCCAGTCTTTAAAATATCTTTGAACTTAACTAAGTGCCTATTTTATACATCATTTGGTTTTCTATTAGACATATTATTTGCAATGACTTTTGGTAGACCTGATGAAGGTGTCTATTATTATTCACCTCATAGCACCTAAGACTTAGTACAAGGTCCACACCTTTTTAGGCCATACTATTTACTATATAAAGTTCATCCATAGATATGTAAAGATAATCGTATCCCTAGAGGAAATTATAAAGTATAATTAACACTTCATATGGGCTTCCTCTTATGAAGAAGCTTTTGAGACATTGAAAGATAAACTGGTCACCACTTATATCCTCTAGTTTCTTGATTGGACAAAACCATTCCATGTCAATGTTGATGAATTTGGGATGGATGTTGGTGCAATCCTTGCATAATGAGGTGAAGGCCACCTAGATCATCCAATCTACTTTACCAATAGGAAACTCATACTAGCTAAAATGAATTACACCACTATAGAGCATGAAGCATTATTGATGGTTTGTGCTCTACAAAAGTTTTGATAGTACTTATTGGCCACTCTTTTTTTCTTCTATATAGATCATGAGGCCTTAAAGTATCTTGTCAATAAATTAGTGCTACATGGATAGATCTATCATTACATTATTTTTTTCTAAGAGTTCTAATTTTTTGTCATGGTAAAACCCAGGAAAGTTAATTGTGGACCTAACCACCTATGTCAAATAGAGTCTGGAGAACCATCATACACCATAGAAGATGAATTAACTAATGTTTAAATCTTCTTTTTAACTCATGTACCTGATGAACTAGAGGACACTATTGCCTTTTTGACCACTATATTAGCACTAGATTGTCTCACTCATTAGGCTAAGAAACAACTTGCAGTCTATGATGCACCTTTTCAACTCATAAGATGGGATAATTATAAACTTATTCATGATAATATTATTTTATGGTGTGTTATGCAACATGAACATCTTGAGGTACTTTGAGAAGTTCATGAAGGTATTGTCAGAGGACACTATGTTGGAGAAGCTACCAAACGTAATGTTTTAATAGATGGACTATGGTAGTCTACTCTTTTCCAATATTCTAAAGAATACATCACATGGTGTAATATATGTTAGTGCATAGTTAAACCTAACCAATAATATGATATGCATCTATGACCAATTCTTTCTTAAGAACCATTTGAGAATTGGGCCATTGATTTTGTTGGCCCCATTACTCTAACTGGGCAAAGAATAGGTTCTCAGTAGATCATCATAGAAATTGACTACTTAAAATTTTGGGATAAGTCTATGCCTACAAGTGATTGTGATATTACCATTTTTTCACGCTTCATTTGGGAGAATATCATAACTCAGTTTAGATACCCAGTAGGTTTCACTAGTGATTGTGGTACCCATTTATTGAATGAAACAATTCATGTCTTACTAAATGAGTTCATCATTTCACACCATAAAATGATGTCATACCACCCTCAAGCCAATAACACTATCGAGGCCTTCAAAAATATCCTAGGCACCACTCTAATGAATATTTTTAACATTATCTGAATGGACTGGGATGATCAGGTGTTTGTAATCTTATGGGCTTATTGAACAATTTATAAGCACCTAAACAAAAGTACACCATTCAATTTGGTATATGGCACATAAATAGTCATTCCAATTGAGTTTTTAGTACCATCTCTCTATATAACATGCATAGGACAATTGGATGAAGAGGTATCCTTAAAATAATTTTTAGATGTTTTATTACAACTTGATGAATCCCATTTCCTTGCTCATTAGAGTTAGGATGTGGAAAAATGAAAATAAAAGGCATGAAATGACTACCACTTAAAGCACAAAACTTTTAATTCATGCATGAAGGTCATACTATATGACTCCAAGATCGTGTGCCATCTTGTAAATCTTCAAATTCATTTGGATGGTCCTTTCATCATTCATATGATTCAACCTACCAAAGCATGTCAAATACAAAGGTTGGATGGCTAGTTCTTTCCTAGGCATTACAATGGAAGTCATATTTGGTCGTATTTCACTTCTGAATAGCTCATTTATTGTAATAAATAGGGCTTTTACCATTAGTTTAGGAAAACCTATTTTCAATAAAAGCATTACCTTTTTTGCATGTAAATGTTTCTTAATGTAATTCTCTTTAATGTATTGTTTTTATTTTCATAGAGGACCATGATTCATTTTAGCATGGGGTAAAAGAGATCTAAAATATCAATTTAAAGATTTATAGGTGCACGAATTACATAGGTGTGCAAGGTTATTAGGGTGTACAAGGAATGTAGGTACATAAAGTGTTAAGGATACGCAAGTCATCTGAGGCATGTGAACGACAAATCCTAAGAATAGGGTGTTCTTGTCATTAGTTTGAATTTTAAAAGACTACTGTATTCCATAGAAAATAAATTTTGGGACACAATTGCCATCTAATTTAAAGGAAGGTGAGAGATATAAAATGCCATTAATGAAGAAAGAATAGTTATGGAAAGAAATGTGCCAATGGCATGATGTGAAAATACCATTAAAAGCATTAAATGTTAAAAATAATTATCAAATCATGGTGATAATTATAGATCCACATTAATGAAATGAATTAATGGGTGAAGGGAAAGTAGTAATTATGATGAACCCCCTTGAACCTATAAATTATCTAGTTAACTTATTTTTAATATTTACCTTTGCATTTAATTTTGATTCACAGAGCTGAAGATCAAAGAACAAGTGAATACTAGAGCCAAACAAGAGAATAATAGAGCTAAGAACAAGTAAATACTAGAACCAAAATATGAAGTCATAATTTAATACAAGAATTGAGGAAAGTGTCACTTCTTTCCAATCAAAACATAGGGGGAAATTTGAGAGATGAACATGATAGAGAAATCTTACAGGTTATAAGTTGCATGAATATTCCATTAGAAGGTACTTAAGCTCAAAAAGCTAAAGTTATTAGCTAAAAAAATGTATTCATTTATAAATGTTGGATGGCCATACATCACCCTTTAGGCTCCTCAGAGGGTGATGTGGCTTAATAAAAAGGCCCTAAGAACTAAACCATTACCTACAATACCAGAAGAAGTTGAGTTACATGGAGGAGACACAATTTTCATTAGGGAAGAGACTCTATAAGAGCAATTTCATCGTGTGGAGAGAGAGGAATCAAGGAAACATGACCATCAAATAAAAATAAATCATCCCCACCCTTGCCTCTTTTGATTAAGGAAATACAGTATCTAGAATTAGTGTTGTAGTGGAAAATTAGGTCTCCATAGTATCCACTTGCACAATCTTCTATTATAACCATTGAAAACTTATAAATGAGGTTAAAATTCAAAATTACTATTGATTCAAGCACCAGAAAACCAAAAACCAAGAGGTGCTTGATTTGAATATCATCAACACACTAGATGTTATAGGGTTATTCTATTTTTTTAATCTACCATACTTTGGAAAACCCATAAAGATGATTTAGTTCCTTCTCTCATACATCCATGAGGACTATATCTACTTTTCTAGGTATAGTATGAAGATCACACCCAAAAGGATAAGCAATGTCATGAGACTATAGTGCTCAATGTTGTATGTAGTTGATGACTTGGAAGACACCAAAGAGGTCCAAAAGAATAATACAACACTCATGTACCAAAATTAGGCTCATGTCATGCACATCAAGAACCTATAGGATCCTAAACTTTGAGTTATAGTTTAGATTATTATGACCAAGATTAGTGGGAATTATTGGTGGAAGGAAGTTGACATGGGACATTTATACATCACCCACCAAGTCACTCAAGGCTTAAAATATAATTGGGCCATGTATTTTAGCTAGAAAATTGTTGAATATGTAGAGAAAACCCATTAGATCCCCAAACATAAATTTTTATTGGGGGTATATTTTTCTCTTATTGGTCTTTGATGAGATTGACATATCAAAATAAAACTTGGGAGTGCTAAAGTGGACATAACCACCAATGCATAGGTCCCCTACTGAGTCCTATAAGGCATTCACATGCCCTCAACACATCACCCCCTCCTATAAAATCAAGGTGAGGTACTAGTTTGATGGTATGAAGGAGACATTTAGAAATGAGTGGTACATCTTGAAATATTCACCCCCTTTGACTACTAAGAAATTCCATTTTTTAATGAAGAAACACTTCTCCCTTGCATGCATAAGGATGATCCCTTCCAAAGAGATTTCTACATGGTTAAAGTTACCATATACCTTCTCAATGAGGTACTTCATGGACTTCATGAACTGGATCTATGATGCATAAACCATTACTTTGGAGGCCAATAATATATACTTGGATATTCACACTCTTTGAAAAATGTTTGTATATTCAGGTAAAAAGGCCTACAAGGAAAGGAATGAGATAGACCTAACAGACATAAAGGTCAAATAGATAATGTTGGGAGAGAAAGTGCACAACCTTTTAATATGTTATACCTTTGAAATTATCCAAAGGGAAGAAAACCTAAGGAAAATATTCCATTAATGCCACCATTAAAGAATAAAAAGAGGGTTGAGCATGAGGCCAACATGAATGGTCAACATGCACCACCAAAGTAGCAAAAGACTACTTAGGCTCCAAAAAAAGGCCCGTCATCTCTGTGTCCATCTCCACCTTTCCCTTTTCCACCATATTCATCTCCACTATGCCCATATCCACCACACCCTTCTCCACCATGGCCATCTCCACCTCACCCATCCCCAACTCACCCTTCTCCACCATGCCCATATCCATTGCACCTTTCACCTCCCTGACCATCTCCACCCAAGTCACCATAACCAAAAGTCCCTCCACATCTACCTTCTCTTCCACAAATTTCTCCCACTTTGCCTTAACCCACTCAAACATCATATCTATCTCCCCCAAAAGTATCCTCAAAAGTTGTACAATAGTAAACCATAGAACAAGTGCCTCAATAGGAAATCCTTATGGTGTAGGTACAAACATTGGACTCTAATTCTAAAAATACTCCCTCCCCAATATAGGAAGAAGATGCTATCTCTGATGACTCACTATTTAATTAATGGAAATTTAATGATGAAGAAGGGGATGTTAAGGAAGAAAGGAGTGAAATAGCCATTGGTAGCATTTCTATGGCTACTAGTGCAAGTTTCAAAGTAGAGGGTGACTCTATTAAAGGTAAGGAATCGAATGGGTCCATGAAAGAGCCTAAAAATGATACATTTACCAATCCACATGAACATTATCAATTTTTCATCCATAATAGGATGTTATATCCATGGTCACACTTCATTCTTAAGGATACAACCTTGGAAACAAGGAAGTAGGTGTCTTTTCTTTTAGACTTGTATAATGAGGAGAAAGTATTTAAGCTCCCCCAAGATAGCCTCTCTTTGGGACTTGATACTCCTAAACTTTCCAAGCCACTATGGGTGGATCCCCAAAAGATACCCCCTCTTCTAATAAGTGATGCATTTTTAAATTTGGCCATGGAGGTCATGTGCCAGAATATTCTATCATATTTTGATGCATGCATTTTCAATAGGAACCATACCCAAAATATGAGTATGTATAATAAGGAAGTCATTTTCAAATAGGTGCTTGTTGAGGTATTGTCTACTTTGAAATAATAGGATAAAGAGGCCAAGAGGAAAAAGTGAGAACATTAAAACTCTACAAAATAATTTTGGAATAGAAGCTAGCTCTGGTACATGGTGTACATCTTTATGGGGATTCCAAAAGTAAGTTACAGACCCTAGTGAACCTTATACTAAAGTGATGTAAGGAGTATCACACACTAAAAGATGAGGGACTAAATCTCGTAGAGTAGTTCACCAAGGCAAAAAAAGTCTAAATTTTTTCCCTAGAAAGGGTTAGGGAATTCATCTCCATTTTGGATGGAATTTTTGAGTGGTTAGCATGCCTAAATAAAATCTTGGAGGATCAACTCCAAGTTCAAGAAGCCCAGAGGTAGTAGATAGATGATGTTGTGCTTTTAATAAGGGAACCTTCCAAGTATGCTAAGGCATTCAAATATGTGAATATGATGGAGGAAACCATTAATACTCATTATCAAGAATTTAATGCATGTTTTTTATCCCTCCAAGGATAGGTTGTCAAGGAACTCTCAACACTTGAAAATGTCTAGAAGGATACCACCACATCCCTAGATGAATTGGTAAAGAAGGCCAATTAGACCTATAACCAACCCAAGGAGTTAAATAGATCAAAGGAGGTTATAGAAGAAATAAATGCCAATCTATATAAGGCATTGTAAACTTGGGATAATGTTAGGAAGGAGAATGAGTAGATGCGACCTGAATTTTTGATAGAGGCCACTAACACGACTTAGTTTGAGATTAACTAATATCTTAGTGTGGGTTAATGTTGGCCCAAATTTTTTCTAAGTATTATAAATTGTGGCATGGGACTGACATTGAGTGGAAGAACCATAGCACAAAAATACTATGTCATATAACTTGATAGGCATAGAAGCACCATGGCATAGAACCTACAAGGTGTAAGAGGAAAAAGGTGTGAAATCCCCAACATGAGAAGACCCAATAAAATAATAATTAGTCATAAGTAACCTATGAACATAGGACTTATAACTATATAAATTAGTCATAAGGAACTCAAGAACATAAGACTCATAACTGAAGTAGAAGACTTAGAGAGCACATGGGAAGTGGGGGTAGTTAAATGGAAACTCATATGGGACACTTATTCCTTATTGATCAAATTTTTTTCACCAGATATGAGAAGATAAACACATGGTAGTAATGATATAGAATTGTATAATTATATAGGGGGTGATAAGGCCTAGGTCCATAGTTAAAACTAGGTAATTAAGAGCCATTACTCTTAGTCTATTGAGAGTCTATTGGTTATTTATTTTTTCCACTAAAGATGTAAACACTTGGTCAAGAATAAACAAGTATAAATACCCATATTATAATGGATGGATGGTGTTTTATTTCTATATTCTCATGCTTAATATATGAGTTATAAACATTACATAATTTTCTTGTGTTCAACCACCAAAAAAAATAAGAAAATTATGTTTATTTGGCAAAGTTCAGAAACACTAGAATCAACTAGTCTATTTTGTGTTTTTATATAGTATCTATTTAAATACATAAAATAAATAATATGACTAAGGTAATAAAAATAAGAAATAAAACCTGTGAGAATCGATCTCTAGCTACATGCTTCAAGAGAGCATGCAATACCACAATCTTGAATGAAAGGGCTAGTTTGCTAACACATTGAACTAGACTCCAATGTTGAAGCTATAGTAACAATATGAACCTCAAAATGACTAAATTATGATCTAAGAATAGTCATTATATTTTTTAAATGTCCTTTTTATGACCTTAGATGATTGTTTTGAAAATGGAAACTTGTATTGATGTAAGTGTCTAACTTTGTTTTAGGTGTTATCTACAGAATGTTGATTGGATCTATATTTGACCAATGAGAGTCTTATGGTTTTTATGTTTCTTTTATTATAATGTCTTTTTATCATGCACACAAGCTATTATTCTTTGTCAAATGATCAATCCCTAACTCTTCACCCTTGGAATGACTATGGGGAAAATGGGTTATTGGCTCACCATGCCAAGCTAACCCAAATGATCCCTATATAAATGGGAATTACCTACATAAACAATTCTCTAATGATGGACTCAAACTTATGTATTTAATCTATATATGTTAGTTTGTGTGTGTATAAGGGTGAAATATGTTATAAGTAAAGACAACCAATGATTTAGCTTGTAACTTAGAAAATATAGCTCATGAAATGTTATTTGAATGCTTTAGATCTATATAAATACTAATCCTATGATTTATATAGAAATAGGGACAAAGATGACATATTTTCTCACTTGAATGTTTGATTGAGTATTTCTTGGTATATTACCTTGTGAGTTGTATGTGATTTCTAGGTGATGTATAAATAAGGTTTGATATTCTATATATACCAATGCTTTTTATAAATATATCACATTAAATCACTTAGGCCAACCTTTACATATGTTTCTTTTGTAAATTGGATTACTTTTAGGTACTAGACACTTTGTAGGAAAATAGACAGTTATGTCAACACGTGACCATCTAGGACGCAAGTGTCTATGGAGCTACAAAATAGCTATATATCTAAAACTAGAAGTGCAAAATAATTATCAAGTTTAGATATTTGTGCACAATATGTAAGGCATGGGTTATCAAAATAAAAATTTTCAAACTAATATTTAAGCAATTAGGCACAAAGAAGTAGTGAATGCAAGCCTTTTAGTAGTGAGAAGATTTATAATTGAAAGGTACAACCATGATATGTATTTTCCAAGTGTACAAGAATGACATACAATATAAATAATATTTTAATATCTACAACTCTCTCAAATAATTGATAGAAAAATAAATGATCCTCTATAATTTTTACATATCCTCTAAGCTATCTCTCCCTAAACAAAAAAAATCCAATGCAAAATCAATTATCTTTCTTATATGAAGATAGACCATAATTCATAATTCAATTTTAACTAATAATATGATGTCACTCTATGGCATAATCCAACCGTCACAAATTTGGATATATTATTTAAAAATTCATCATGATAGATTAATAATTAGAGCTACTTTAATTTTTTTGATTGAATGTGTAATCACTCAAATTTGGTCATGAATATTTAATGATTTTAATACATATATGGATCTATCCCTTTCTAATTTATTATCTTATGCCTAATTTTTATTTATTTATCACTAAAAACTACTCTAAGAATAGGTAAGAACATCCCAAATCTTAAATTCCACACATTATCCTTTAGGACAAAATTGACCAATATGGGTTAAGAGTGTCAATCAATCTTCACCCCTATGGGTTGATCTTTTCCTTCACCTTATCAATTACTAATTTAAAATTTATACCTTCCCTTAAATGTTCTTATGTATTTTTAGGATATGTAGCATGGGTTTTCCCCCTTTTGTAATTATATAAAGGTGCATCTCATTCACCTATTCTACCACTTGTAAATTTCAATATTAAGACATACTTACATTATTGCACACCAAGTAAAGCTTCCCTATTATTACCAAATCCAAATCTAATCATTTTAATCAATCATTAGCCAATTCACGAGCATATTTTATCCAACTCAAAATAAATCATTTTCAAATATTCAAGCCATTTTTATATTCATACATGTATCAACATGAACATAATCACATAAAGTAATTTAAATGTGAGAATTACATGGTCTTGATTTCCTTATTCAAAGTAATGGATATGTAAGCAATGATTATTAATCATGGGGTGATTGGAGTCATCTCAACCAATTTCACTCTCCAATTTCTCTTTATAGGTTTTCAACTATTGCAATCCCTATTAGGATTTCAATTTTGAAGAATTATTTGTAGGTCATCTGTAGACATTTAAAGGTCAAATTTCCATAAAAATGCATGTTTTAGGTAAGTGCAGGTGACTATACCATAATTTACCTAATTTTTAGAAAAAGATATAATTAACCAATAAAGGATAGTAGTGTTAGTCAATCATGTCCTCTTCCAATTAATATTGACCTAAATAGTTATAGTTATAGTTCCTAGGACACATTTAGAATCAGTCTGAGTTGATTAGTTTAGTCATATATCAATCACACATGATTAGGTTATGAAAAGAAAATAGATAAGTATTTATGTGTTGTTAACAGTTAGCCTTATTTCATTTGATATTGTTTCATCTATTTTAGTAATTTTATTTCATTTTGATAGTTAAAATTCATTTATAGTGTTTGTTATGTTTCTATTTATTTTACCTTAACTATAAATAATACACTAATTAATTCCAAATTTTAATAGAACATATTGGTTAATCCCACATTTTATTCAAGCATTTCTTCAAAAAAATCTTATGGTTTAGATAAATTCTTAATCATATTACACTAAAATAAATTTATTTAAACATTGGATCTAATATTTGACACTAAAATAACTTGTTTTTACCCTCAGATTTAATACATGACACTAAAAGTTCTTTATTTCAACCTTTGATTTAATATCTAACACTAATATAAGCTCCTTTAAACCTTGGATTTAATAATTGGCATTTAAAATAACTTTATTTTGACCTCAAATATAATATATGACACTAAAATCACTTTATTTATACCTTGAATTTTAGGGGGATTTACTAATCTCTATACACACAAAAATTCCTTCTAGAATCTCAATTTGAGCTTTATGTTGCTTCATTTTCAATTTGTAAAGAATCTATGGATATATTGGTGGGCCAAGATGTATAATATAATGTAGATAAAAAATATATATACATTTTTGGGCCAAGACTCATAAATATTCAATATATGTAGAAATAGAATAATACCCTTATGGTAGGGCAACACCATACAATACTCCTTTAAGAAGGAATAACTCCACAATACCACTTCAAGGGTGAAAACCTCTAATATCCTTCTACTAAATATAAGACTAAATAATTAATTGATTCATATGTTTATAATGATATTCATCTCATTTATATAGACCTATATATAATTAATAATGGATGGGTAACCTCTTCATCCTAAAGTAGGCTGAGCATTATCTAATGCACTAACTCCATAAGTTACTAATTTATCCTAATATATTGGAACCATATAAATAAGGGGGATATGTGACAAATTTTTACATTTAAATCAACACATATACATTAATATGTCACATCCTTAGGTACATAACATTCCTTCCCTCCTTGACATGTTTCATTTTTAAAACATAAGAAACCAAATAATGAGTGTGATTCAAATAATTTCACACTTATCTCTAAGTTTGATCATTGAACCACCCGTATATGATATTTTTAGGTGATAAATCTCCAAACTTATTTATAAATTCCATTATTATACTATGATCTTATTTATGATCATAATTATACCATCTTACTATCCATGTATAATGATTCCTCCTTTGATACCATGTACCATATTCTATTGCACTACTTTAATTCCATGCATGACCATAGTAGTTATTATTAAATGCACATTCATAGTGATTTCCCCATTAATTACATGTTCTATATGTCACTACATTACTCTGATTCCATATCTAACCATAGTAGTTATTTTGTGGCTTCCATGCATAGTCATAGTGATTTCCCCATTGATTCCATGTTTCATATGCCACTACACTAATTTGATTCCATACATGACCATAGTAATTCTTATTTGGAATCCATGCATATCCATATTTATTTCTCCATTGATTACTCATATAACCATATTGATTGATAATTTGATTTATTGTATAGCCAAAGTGATTATTGTTATGACACTCCCTGACATAGATCCATGACTGTTTCCTCTCATGATGATGTGGGTGTTTATATACCTCATATTTTCTGATGTTTTCACCTTATCAACCTTTTATTATACCTATTCCACATTTTATTTTAGTTTTTACTTTATATATTGAGTAAATTAAGTGTTATTTTCTTCTTGTATTATTTCTTCATCTATGTCATCATTTTAATATTTCTCATGCTCTTCATCATCTTCTTCAATCTCATCATCATTCTCTACCCTGACTATTATTTATGACTTTACAAATATGATATGATGTAAATTACCCTTCCTTTTCTTATACCTAAACTTCATGAAACTCTTTTTCACATCAATATTTATTGTTCCCAATGTCTCTAACTAAGGGTATCCAAGTACCATATCCTCACCAGCCATATCCAAATCATAAAAAACTAAATTCAAAGAATATTTGTCCATAGTGAGCTTCAAATATTCAAAAATTTGAATATTCTTACCATATAATTTAAATTCCTTGATATAATTTTATTTAACATGTAGACTTTGAGAAACATCAATATTGATGAAGTTATACTTGCTTTTAGGTTTTATGGACATAATAACCTTATTCCATTAAATGCATCTAATAAATTAGAAAATTGACTCTAATTTTTTGGAACCAAATTATTTGAACCCTTATCATATAATCCTTTTTTTCCTCTTAAATATCCTATACCTCTCCTTCTACATAATTTGTATCCTCCTCATCATCATTATTCTCTATTTATTTTTCTTCATCATCATTTGCATGTTCTTCCTCATTATCATCATTTTCATTAGTTTATTTATCTTTTTTTCATCTACAGTATCTTATTAATTATCATAATCATTATTTTCATCATATTATTCTTAATTTTCATCATCTTTAGCTTCTTTATCCCATTGATTTATGAAAACCTATTCCATTTTTTATCACAAAACCTTCCATCATTTTACTCCTAGGTCATCTGACCAAAGTGTTGTAGGGCCATATAAAAAATGTGAAAAACATTGTTTACACCAAATTTTTTGAACAATATACTCCTTAAAAATGATCCACCATTCTCTATCATCAATATCATCCTCCCCTAGAAATAATTATAACTTCACGATCTACCAAAAAACCTAGGGTTACGGAAAACATCCTAAAATTTCAATAACTCATGTGAAACTAGTCCAAATAGTCCAAATTTTTTATTTTATCTTCCATGTATTATATTAAAAATTAAATGAAAATTTGGTAGACAAATTCTAAAAAAATCACCCTATAGATAAAATCTATGAAAACTCATAAAAACATGATAAATCCCACAAAACTAGTCAAAAAAATCCAATTTTTTTACTATAGATCTCTTGTATATTGATACAATTTCAATAGAAAATTCACATAAAATTATCAAAATTTAGGAAGATATGATGAATTTATTAAAAACCCTAAAATATCAATAACTACCTCAAAATTGATCATAAAACCTTGATTTTTTTCTTATGACTTCTTTGAAATATAAATCAATATTATAAAAAATTGTATACAAATTCATAACATATTTCAAGTTATAAGTAATTCTCTAAACTTAGTTCTTGTGTAATATTTGTCCAAATTGATGCTCTATTACCCCTTGTTATGATCCACACTTATAATAATTGAAATATGTATAATATAATGTAGATCAACATAATAAAATAGATATTGGTGGTCTAAGATGCCCAAATATTCAATATGTAAAAAAATAGGATAATACCCTTATGGTAGGGAAAAAACATGCAATACTCCTTTAGGAAGGAATAACTTGTTACACCCTTAACCATTAGTGTGTCTAGGAATATGTGTGGCTGACTTATGGCTTACATAATTATTTTATTTACTTGTTACATGTCTCTATATTCTTAGATAGGTTAGCCTATGGAATAACCTTGGATAAGTAGACTATATATAGGAGGTAGTGGTTAGTCTTTAGGTAATTATGTTAAGTATTCTACTATTAGTGCATTAATGTGGAGGTTTCCCCCTCAAAGTGAATTTGTTATATTATCCAGTATTTTATTCTGCTATCAATTATTGTTGTGTGATCTCTCATATTTTCTTATTCTATGTAATATAAAATCATTATGTGCATATATCTAAGTAATTTCATTAAAAGTGGTATCATAGCTTTTATTTAGGCAAGTTTCCTATGGCATTTTGTTTGGATCTAGCGAGGAATGGCTTCTGGGAGCAACAAAATTGAAAAACATAACTTACAATCTGAGAATAATTATTTTTTTCTATCAGCACAGTATTACTCAAACACTTTTTTGAAAAACAAATTAGAAAAAATTATAGGAAAAAAATATTTCCTCTTGCAAAATTATCATCATTAGATTTATCTCAATGAGATGATTGTAATGGTATTCTATTGGTACACATTTTTGGTACCAAAATTTTACCCTAGTATGTAAAGGCAGTCATTGGATTCATCTTGACAAGATGATCGCAATGATACCATTTCTTGGTATTATTTTTTTGGGGTCAAACCACTCCTAGGGTTTGTATATGTAGGTCTAGGTACTCGAGGAAGAAAAGGTGGGAAAGAAACTCCTAACACTCCTTATATTGATGACATGGATTTTGGAACTTCAAATCCATTGATTTCTCAATCTCAAGTGGACATAAAGAACTTGGTGAGGCATGATGACTTTGTTGTAGTCCAAGATTATGTTCCAGGGATGCACAGAGAGATTAATGGGGTTCATAATGAATTACATCATATCACTATATAATTGGTTGCCCTTACATCTTAGTTTCATCCCAGCAACCCTCCACTTCAGTATTCAAATCCTCCTCTGAACAATGTTAGGATCTTGCTCCACCAAAAGAGCATAATATGATTACCAAACCAAGCAACTTAATATGCAGAAATATACCAGATTCACCAAGTAACTAGAATTTAGAATAACACATGATATGAGAGACAATACACAAATTGTATTAACACTTTATACAAAAAAGAATACAATAAAGAAGATGCCACTTTTTCTCCACCACCTTACAGAGGTTTCCCACACCTCAAGTGAACAGTAATTCTTCTCCCCAAAGCTCTCCCTCTCAGGTCCCAACACCCAACTCAAATACAGAGTTGGTGTTCACCTCCTGTGCTCCACGCACACCACAAGTGCTCCACGCACTCCACAAGTACTCCACGTACTCCACAAGTACTCAACGTACTTCAAGTAGATCTCCCATGAACCTGCAATGACCTGCAATTCAACAGACCATACTTATGGAAGGAACTCCCTTGCCTTCCTCTTTGCTCTATCCGAGTACACACCTGTACTCCAAGTAGATCCTGCCTGATACTACTCCTTGTTGTGTTGCTGTCTATATGATCCTGCACACCTGCAAATCAAACACGGTTCTGCTCACCTGTGAACCTTGACCTTGCACACACATACACCTTCAGATTAACGATCTTACTTACCATGTAGATCACTCTACACCCTGAAGAACCCTTGTCCTTGCCTCACCAAGTCCTTATGATTCTCCAATCAGTACCAAGCTTGGAACTGATAGGGAACTAGGAGGAACACCCTTACTCACTTCACACACAGAAGGAGCAAACTTTGCTCAACTCAAACTAGAACAACTTTTCCAATACAACCATGAGTCTATTATATAGATCTCATCCAAACAATGATTAGACATCTAATTACAATAATTAGATCCGCAGCTCTCAGTCTAAAAATAGCACTAATCATGCAAACACTTGGTTCATTAGCTAACTGCCCGTAATAAGCTTGCAGTCGAACCACACAGGCGACCGACATCAATCCCTGTCTGCCTGGAGGTGACCGACGCCAGCCGATCCCTGACCGATGTTGGTTGCTTCCTTGTCTAATACTATCGATGTTGGTTGGCCAGACCAAACGCCAGTCTCCGTGACACTCAGCAACTCATCCTACAACCTCCTCCATGTCTGCATTAGTGAAGCTTTTAGCTCCACAACCTAACAATCTCCCACTTGGAGATAAATAGCTGCACTGTACCTGTACCTGTACCCCATCTAATCTGTTTCTTGGTTTGTATCCCTCTTCAAGATCAATCCTAAAGACAACCCACCACACAACCTATGATGTACCACCTGTCATCCGAGTACCCTGCCACATCCGAACCTACAAACACATGTAGTGAAGTCCTGACCTTGCATAGCATGAATCCCTGTTGCCGGTCCCTCTCAAGTACCTGAGAACCCACTTCCCTGAATTGGCTCCTAACTCTCTGACAACTCCCACTGCATGGGAATACTCAGGTCTATACCAGACCTCATGTGATTTCGAACATTGTACCTGTCCAGCCCTTAGTGTGCTCCGGCTCTGCATCCTGAACCTCGCCAACACCTGATTCACATCAGCTCCCACTCGAGACAAGATCAACTTGTGATCTCCATGCCTCCCATGTCAAAGAATTTTGCTGCTCCAAACTCCTCATGACATGCCACTGAACTAATCTTACCCTTAGCTCAGCAAAACCCTGTATGTACAAAACCAGCTAGCTAGCGTACCATCCACATACAGCAACAGAATGATGTTGCAATCATCATCCCCCTGGTAAGACAAACCACAGTAGTTACCCTGACATTGACTGAAGCCATGCTTCATCCTCCACCTGTCAAAACCTGTACCACTGTCCTACAGCTCCTCAAGACCATATACTTGGTCTTCCGTCTCACGTATCCATTCTCTCTATTCTTCAACTAAGGTATCCGTTCGTCTCTATGCTTTTATACCTGCTGGCAACCCTACCAAAACACACCTATCTGGCTCTCCTCCAAGGAATCACATCCTCATCCATGCCAAGCTCATACCTATTTCCTGGATCCTTCCTGCTCTACAATCAGCAACATGTATAAAGAAGAGGAACAATAAATTTGAGGGCCTACTTACATCTTCAGTCCTCCATATGGGTGTTTGAGACTCCATGACAGCGTGCTGTCCACCCAAAATCCGTTACAGTGATCGACCTCGGTCACTCCACAGTCTGCATCTGACTGACGTCGGTTCCCATGCGTCTGTCCCTGACTACCGACCCTACGGTGTCCCTGCTGCCGACGTCGGTCCTCCTGACCGACATCAGTCTTACATACTGCCGACGTCGGTCCCATGACCGACGTCGGTCTTAACCTGCCCAACATCACCGGCTTCGGTCTGCACATGACCAACATCGGCACCTATTTGTTCGATGCCAGTTTCTCCTGACCGACGCCAGTATCTGTGTTCACCTGTGAGTGATGACTTTTTACCCGCGAGCTTCTTTGAATCAAAACCCATGTCCAAATTGCTCTGCTCAGAAGTATCCAGCACCAACCACTGGGTTCTGTCTGCCATCTCCTCCATAAACACCAAGGCTTTCCAGTTCTTAAGCCTGTCAAATATATCTATCTTCCGCTTAAGAACATGCATCTCCTTCCTGCTCATGTGACCAAGCCTATGAAGCCACGTCTCCGCAACAAAAGAAGAATCAGTAATATAAACAAGTAGATAAAGGGTACCTATTTTCTTACCACCAGCTAATTCAAGTGCATCCACTGTGAGAGTTCTTGTGCATCTCTCATCACCCAATATTTCTGAAGAAATTAGCCATATCTCCAAACCTGGGACCTGCATGACCTTCATCAACACCTGTGTGTTGGCCACCTACAATTTCAGCTTCACTTCCCCTTTGTCAATTCTTTGGCAAGGCTCACCAGCTCCTCTACCTAGGGCTGCATGGAAAGAGGCAACCGAATCTTTTATCCAAGATTCAACTTTATCCAAGAAACCTCCCAGAGCATCTTGTGCAACAACACCTGCTACATCTGCTTCTTCAGTTTCTTCATGCTGATCTGCTACCAACCAACAATAATCTTTTACCTGCTCTTTCTTTCCATAGGACTGTGAGTGACCATCTGTGCTTTTCAACTCCTCCATTCTTAGTTTACTTTCATCTGCCATTGCTCTACTCCCACTCAATCAGAAACCCCTGAGAGTGACCTGTAATCAAAACACACTACCCAGATCTAAACCAATCTGTTAGTATCCCAACCAAAAGCTCTGATACCACTTGTCAGGATCTTGCTCCACCAAAAGAGCATAATATGATTACCAAACCAAGCAACTTAATATGTGGAAATATACCAGATTCACCAAGTAACTAGAATTCAGAATAACACATGATATGAGAGACAATACACAAATTGTATTAACACTTTATACAGAAAAGAATACAATAAAGAAGATGCCACTTCTTCTCCACCACCTTACAGAGGTTTCCCACACCTCAAGTGAACAGTAATTCTTCTCCCCAAAGCTCTCCCTCTCAGGTCCCAACACCCAACTCAAATACAGAGTTGGTGTTCACCTCCTGTGCTCCACGCACACCACAAGTGCTCCACGCACTCCACAAGTACTCCACGTACTCCATAAGTACTCAACGTACTTCAAGTAGATCTCCCATGAACCTGCAATGACCTACAATTCAACAGACCATACTTATGGAAGGAACTCCCTTGCCTTCCTCTTTGCTCTATCCGAGTACACACCTGTACTCCAAGTAGATCCTGCCTGATACTGCTCCTTGTTGTGTTGCTGTCTATATGATCTTGCACACCTGCAAATCAAACATGGTTCTGCTCACCTATGAACCTTGACCTTGCACACACATACACCTGCAGATCAATGATCTTACTTACCATGTAGATCACTCTACACCCTGAAGAACCCTTGTCCTTGCCTCACCAAGTCCTTATGATTCTCCAATCAGTACCAAGCTTGGCACTGATAGGGAACTAGGAGGAACACCCTTACTCACTTCACACACAGAAGGAGCAAACTTTGCTCAACTCAAACTAGAACAACTTTTCCAATACAACCATGAGTCTATTATATAGATCTCATCCAAACAATGATTAGACATCTAATTACAATAATTATATCTGCAGCTCTCAGTCTAAAAATAGCACTAATCATGCAAATACTTGGTTCATTAGCTAACTGCCCGTAATAAGCTTGCAGTCGAACCACACAGGCGACCGACGTCGGTCCCTATCTGCCTGGAGGTGACCGACGCTGACTAATCCCTGACCGACGTCGGTTGCTTCCTTGTCTAATACTGCTGACGTCGGTTGGCCAGACCAAACGCCAGTCTCCGTGACACTCAACAACTCATCTTACAACCTCCTCCATGTCTGCATCAGTGAAGCTTTTAGCTCCACAACCTAACAAACAACTCCCATGCTGGTATGAAATTAATGTTGCCAAAAGTGGACATGCATAAGTTCGATGGTAAGTATCCTCTCACTTAGATTACCCAAATTGATAATTTATTTGAGATACATCAAACCCCTAGTTATTAGAGGGTGATAGTGGTATCCATGTATCTAAAACCTGAGTAATTCATTTGGTATCATTGGTTATGTGCTCAAAATAAAAATAATGTTTCTCCTATTACCTATACTATTTTCACTAAGGATTTATTAGCTCATTATCCAAATAATGTCTCTGAGAACTATTTTAGCCAATTAGCCAAGTTGTGGTAGACAAGAACTATGAAGGATTATATTCATCAGTTTCATAATCTCTCTTTATGGGTGGAAGATATCATTAAGGAAAAATTGAATAATCTATTTTTGGGTGGCCTCAAAGATATAATCCAATTTGAGGTTAGAATGTTTAACCCAACATTTGTAGCAGAAGTTATCCCTAAGGCACACATGATAGAAGAAAAAGAGATATTCAAAAGGAAAACATTTACTACTAGTCATAATGGAAACTTTCTCACACCATAATTTCCACAACCCACTAGATTAACATAATGACAAATTGAGGAGAAGTGAGCCAAAAGGTTGTGTTGTGGTTGTGACAACAAATCGAGCAAAGACCATCATTGTGCTGAAAAGAAGTTGTTTTACATTGAAGGTTCCAATGATGATGAAGATGATATAGAAGTAAATGATGAGGATGAAGAAGTTCCTAAGGAAGAATCTGAAGATCCTTAACCTACTATTTCTTTCCATTTCAGGTATTATTACTCCCTAAAATCTTAAGGTGATGGGTTTCCTTAAGAAATAGAATGTCACTATCTTGATTGATTCTAGGAGCACACATAACTTCATATATAGTAATTTGGCTACTCAGTTGAATTATTTCTTTTATCTAGATCTAGAATTTTAGGTTATGATTGTAGATGGTGGTAATATCAATTGTTCAAGAAAATGTCATAGTATTAAGCTTGCCATGGGAGACTACTTATTCGATTCTCCTATGTTTACTATTCCCATGGGTGGAGCTGATATTGTTCTAGGAGTCTAGTGGCTCACCACTTTGGGCACTATTGAGATGAATTTTCAAGAATTATTCATGCATTTTCATTTTTAAGAAAGGAAATTTGAGATAAGGGGATTAAAGGCTAAATCTCCATAACTTTTTATCTCCTATCAAATGTCAAATATTCATTGTAAGGGTGTTAAGGTATTTGTAGCTCATTTATTTTCTATGGAATTACATCTAACTCATCCATCTCCACCTCTTGATCCTATAACAAATATTTTATGCTCATTCTATTGTTTTTAAAGACATACCAAAAGTACTTCCACCTATTTGCATGCATGATCATGTTATCACACATATTCTTGGTAGTACACCACCCAACATCAGGCCATATAGGTATCCCTATGCCCAAAAAAGTGAAATTGAAAAGATGGTACAAAATATATTAGATACATGAATCATTCACCATAGACAAAGTGAATACTCTTCACCAGTTGTCATGGTGAGAAAGAAAGATGACACCTGGAGGATGTGCACTGACTATAAAGAACTCAATAACTACACTATCAAAGATAAGTTTCTAATTCCTATCATTGATGATTTTATAGATGAATTGAATGGTGTTCTTTATTTTACCAAGTTAGATCTACATTCTATGTATCATCAAATCTAGATCTATGATGAAGACATACCCAAAACTACTTTTAGGACTCATGAGGGCCATTATGAGTTTTTGGTTGTGCCTTTTCATCTAAAAAATGCACCATCTACTTTTTAGAGTTTGATTAATACTATTTTTAATCCATTTTTGAGTAAATTTGTTCTAGAATTCTTTGATGATATCCTCATTTATATTAAAAATTGGGAAGACTATTTTCAACATGTGAAACAGGTACTCTCCATTTTAGAGCAAAATCAATTATATGTCAAACCTTCCAAATGTACTTTTAGGGTTGGTGATGTTGAATATTTGGGTCATTTGGTGTCTTATGAAGGAGTGAAAGTAGATCCTAAAAACATCCAAGCAATGGTGGGCTGACCAACTCCTAAGACACTCAAGTAACTCTAGGTATTTTTGGGGCTTACTAGTTACTATCATAGATTTGTCAAAAATTATGGTAGTATTGTAGCCCCACTCACCTCTTTGTTAAATAAAGACTCCTTTTAGTTAACTGATGTAGCTACCTAGGCATTTAAACAATTGAAATTGGCTATGTGCACTACTCCAGTATTGGTCACTCCTAATTTTTCTAAGACTTTTGTGGTTGAATGTGATGCATCTAGGTATGGTATGGGTGTTATACTCATGCAAGAAGGTAGACCAATTGCATTTGAAAGTTGTCAACTAAAGGGTAAAAATCAGCACAAGCCCATCTATGAGAAGGAAATGATGGCCATTTTACATGTAGTCAAACAATGGAGACCTTATTTGATGGGTCATCACTTTCAGGTAAAGACTGATCATGATAGTCTCAAATATTTTTTATAACAAAGGTTTTCATCTGAAGAACAAAAAAAATGGGTAACTAAGATGTTAGGCTATGATTTTGAAATAGTCTACAAAAAAGGCAAGGACAATGTGGTGGCAGATGCACCATCTAGAAAAGATGAATCAGTTGAGGCATTATTATGTGTCATAACCATTTTACAGGTAGATTGGCTAGAGGAAGCATGATTAGAGTGGGAACATGATAGTGCTACCCATGATTTGATTCAAAATCTTCAGCAAGGTTTAGGTGGATTTGAAAATTTCACATGGAAAGGTAATGCATTATGGTATAAAGATATATTGTACCTATGTAATAATTCTCTTCTTAAACAAAAAAATCCTTCAAGAACTTCATACAACTCCAATTGGGGGTCATTCAAGATTTTTGAAAACCTATCATATAATCAAGCAAGATTTTTTTTGGGAAGGTCTCAAGGGGGATGTACAGAAATATGTGGCTGAATGTATGATCTATCAACAAAACAAAGGCAAAACCATCAAAACCCTAGGTCTTTTATAGCCTTTATCCATCCCTAGCCAGCATTGAGAAGAGGTATATATGGATTTCATTACAATGTTACCAAGATATAATGGTCAAAACATTATCATGGTTGTTGTAGATCATCTCAGTAAGTATTATCATTTTTTTCATTATCCTAGAAATTTATTGCTAATATATTAGCTACTACTTTTCTCAATATAGTTCAAAAACTGCATGGGACCCCTAAGATCATTGTCAGTGATAGAGATCCCATTTTTACTAGTAATTTTTGGACTTAGTTATTTACATGTTTGGGCACCCAATTGGCTCATAGTTCATCCTATCATCCTCAATATGATGGATAAACTAAGGTAGTCAACAAATGTCTAGAAGGATATCTCTGTTATTTTGTTTCTGATAAATAAGATAAATGGGTTCATTGGCTACCTCTTGCTGAATGGTGGTATAATAATTTTGTTCATAGTTGTTCCAAAATTTCTCCTTTTGTGTTGTTATATGGATACCACCCTCCATCCATCACTTCAACCTTGAAGGTCCATCCTAAGGTTCATGTAGTTGAAGAACATATTCACCATCAATAGGAGATCTTTGCAAGTTTGCATGAAAATTTAGCTATGGCCCAAAATCACATGAAGCAACAAGTAGATCAACATAGAATTGAGAGGAATTTTGACATTAGTGATTTGGTATTTATTCACTTACAACCATATAAACAAATGTCATTGAAGCAAAAAAAAATGATAACAAGATATCCCCTAAGTATTATGGGCCTTATCAGATCTTGTAGAAAATTGGTAGTGTGGCCTACAAGTTAGAGTTTCCTTCATCCACTCACATACATCCAATGTTTTATGTATCATGCTTGAAGAAAGTCATTCGACATAGAGTTTCCATTCAAATATAATTACCAAAATTGGATGAGGAAGGTAGAGTTGTTCTTGATCCTGTGGTGATCCTTCAAAATTACACCAAGCAGTTGTATTTATATCAAGTAGAATACTTAACACTTACTTGATTCATATGTTTACAATGATATTCATCTCTTTTATATATACTTTTGTATAACTAAATCTAGATTTTTAACCTTGTAATCCTAATGTAGTTTGACCATTACCCAATACACTAATTCCATAAGTTAATAATTTATCCCAATATATTGTACCCATATAACTAACTAATGGGGATGTGTGCCACATGTTGACATCTCCATCAACCCATATACATCAATATATCATATTCCTATGTACATGAAAAAATTAGATGAACAATTGTTTTTTCAAGATTTATTAGTTTTTATTACATTTTTTCTTCCTATAATAATGAAAATAATTGCCACTTGTAATAAAATGAAACAAATCACATACTAAGACACAAACACTATTAATGATTTTTTTTGTAAAGTCAAGTATGACCCAGGAATAAGAGCAATTATAAATTTAAGATATTATAAGACTTACTCATGAAAAACCTTGGGTAGTACCCAATTCTTATTGATTTAACATTCAATTAGAACTTTTACCAATTTATACTAGATGATAAAGGGTATGTATGTCTTCTTTCATTGTTCCTCCTCCCATACATTAAGGTTCTAACAGCTACAATCATGTTCCCATTATTTAACCATGTCATATATTGGATTCTATGGTCCATGTTGTTAATAACATATGTGGTATGCCACCACACTATGGAATAAGTCAACATGTTCATCCTCAACCTCCTCTATATCCCATGAGGTAATAAAATAAATCTAAAGGGTATGTTATCATCGATCAACTAAAAAATATCCATGTTAAAATTTAAATTTTGGAGTTACTAAAGATTTATTCAGTCTATAAGGATATTTAATATGTTATGTTATGAGATGATACTATTTTTAGTGATACACAACTGATTTTGATACCATCATGAGCACCTTTAAGGATATTGAAGATATTATCACTTTTTAGGAAGAATAATTACCAACATAAAATTTAATCACACAAAATCTTCCACTTTTTATTCAAGTTACAATGCAAAATAAGGGAATCAAATGAGTATTAATTGATGTTGGTTCTAGTGTGAAAATTTTAAATAATCCTTTATTACAATAACTAGGTGTAAACATTGAAATTATTTGACAAGCAAATAAAACTATCAAAGGATTTTATGATTTTTCAAAATAAGTATTTGGAATGATATCTATAGATGTAATGTTGGGACCTAAAATGGTTTTTACTTTATTCCATGTTATTCCCAATCATAGACATTATAATTTACTACTAGGTTGATCTTAGATACATATGACATCAATAATACCATCTATGTTGAACATGTTTCTTTAATTCATGAATGAAGGATATTCATACATTTTTCCTATGAATGATAAACCTTTCAAATATTTTAAAATCATATCTCAATCAAATTCATATGATCCACATATCATCCCTCCTCAATTCATCCCTTGGGACTAAAAATACACATAGAAAATCAAAGAGACAAGTATTAATAACAAGTAATTAAAATAAAATAAGTCATGACTGGACCAACAAGAGTTATATCAAGCACAAAATGAACTTGACCAACTAAAAATAGCATAATAAAAGGTATGATTATAACTCCAAGATAAACAATCAAGATTTCTTAAAGAACATTTCTAAAAGAAGAAGTTAAAAATTCATATTTACAAATGGAGCCAAAAAAGCTCTAAATGGAACAAAAAAGATTACATAAGGCACAAGTGGAGAAATAAAATATTCCAAAATTTCTTCAAGGTAATGTGGATCAACAATAATCTATTCTCAATCTCCCTTTAGTAGTCAATTCATAATTACAAGATGGTAACATTTAAGATTATTATGATAATGTTAATGATGAGGCCAACATGATAATTATGAAAAATGATCAAATACACAACCTAAATTTCAATATATTGGATGAGTATTTATCTCATACTTTATCCACACCCATGGGTCAAGAGTCTATTGTGATGATTCAAAATTAATTTCTAAATATCAACCATATTTAAAAGGCAAACACCTTTTAGGTATGCATAAATAGATAACATGATTAATTGTTTAAATAGTATATCTCATATGGCATTTTTTATTAAATTGATTGAATAATGTTGAAATATTTTATACAAAATTTTCACTATTGTTACAAATAATGCAACATCAAGATATACCCACAATAATTTTACAATTCCTATTGGATAATAACCTTATTATATTGCCTATTACAATACACTAATCAATAACACATTTTTTGAATATAGAAGGCAAACCATATTATACTTACCATAGGATCATATGATATGATACAAATAATTATAAGAAATTACAAAATAAAATTAATAAATACAAACATGATGGTATTATCAAATTAATACTAAGTCAACAAGCATCACTTATTTTAAGTGTTTACAAGAAATCAACTACATATAAAATAAACAAAAAGCATCCTAAAAAAAACATTTAACCATTATAATATATATGAAATAGGATTATTATATTAAAAATAACATTATCGATACTAAAAAATAAACTATTTTAGGTGTTAGAGTACTACAACAAATAGTACATAATATCAATGAATTACATTCTAGTACAGATTGGGAAGAAGCCCTTAGATATATTACATACCCAATAATTTGGGCCAAAAGTTATAAATATAAAGGTATGGGTTATATGTAATAGACATAAAGTAATATTTACATTATTACATTCATTGTTACAATAAATTCAAGCTATAGTGGATAATAATCAACAATGCATAACATTTTCATATGAAGGAAGAATAATTCACATACCACATGATGCTAACAATAAACATGATATTGAAGGTGAAGAGGAACATGCCATGTATTTTAATAAATATAAATATTTCAATCCTAAGGAGGCTTATTTACTAGATTACTATTTAAAATTTCAAATATTCAAAGACAATCAAATAATCAAAAAATTAAGAATTGATTCTACATAGCTTCTTATTTTCTTCACACATGTGATCGATTTGATCAATCTTCTAGGCCTTGACTCTTGGTGTCTTATTTTTTATTATCTCTTCTTTTTAAATTTTTAGATCTATAAAATCTAACATAATGATATATACTAAACCTTGTTGTTTTCATAATCCAAACAAAGAAAACTATATATTTTTCCATAAAAGTTAGTATCATCCAGTAACAATTATCACTGACTACCATTACTATCCTCAACTAGTTGATTATCTCTTGTAGCATTTTTTACATCCTATTTTAAATATTTAAGACTTATTAAATGTAAATCTTAGGTTTTTAAATGTCTGAGTATATTAAACTAGGTTATAAATATGTAATAAATATAGCCATCGATTTGTAACAGAATTGACCTAGTTTGACCTTTCTAGAACTAGAAAAAAAAGATGTAAATAAATAATTATCTTGGAATATATTAAGGTAGATGATTTTTAGGCTAACAATTATCATATAATATAATTAGGTTATCATAAATAGGATCTAAGTGTCAAAATTATTCCTAGACAATAGTACCCTAGCTAGACAATGGTGCAATATGGTGTTAGTGTCCTCATTTGGTGATGATTTCATCTTTCCAAATGATTATCTAGTTTTAAATATAAATTCTTATTTTATCTCTCATCCAAATTGTAGGTATGTATAATCAATAATTTTAGTGATATATTTTCTTCCTAAAAACCTAGGTTTTCATGCTTGTAAAGGTTTGAATGAACACCATGAGAAAAGTGGGTTAGTGGGTTTGATGTGTTGGATGTGTGATCCACACCCCTATTTGGTCATGCTACCTACATACTAATACTCCTAGGATGGATCAAGCTCGATTTAGTTCTCCCACCAAAGTGCTTGGTGCAAGTGCAAGTGAAGCTAGTATGAATGTCAATTTGAGTGCTTTGAATGTTCTTGAGATTATAAATATGAGTAATATAAGATTAATAATGTTGTAGATGGTTATATGTATAATTAGGGTATAATAGGTATTGATAACCTTGATTGTACAAAACTTATTTTGAGTTTTTTGTGTAATTTTCATCTAATTTCCATTTAATGGATAAAGGAATAAAAATCATGTATATATATTATTATAGTGCTTTTGTAGGTATTAAAAGATGTCTAAGATGAACTTGGATTGTTTCTTATTTTAAAAGTTATATGTTGGTAATAAAATAAGGTAAAAGGATAATAGCACCAAAACTAGGACACTAGTGCCATTGGATGCTACTATCCAAATTATGGTGCTAGTGTCCATGTGGTAGAACTAGAGGCACTAAGGGTCAAGATTTCAAAGTGATCATCTAGGATTAATTTAGGTATGTTTAAGGATGCATGTGGTCTAAAAAAAGGTTAGATAAGTGTCTAAATATGATTTAATATCGTTCTAGGGCTAATCTAGAGATAAAAGGTCTCAAGTAACACTCTTAGCACTCAAGTGTCATTTCTAGGTGATTATATTTCCCCCCTTTCATCATAGAAATGTAACAAAGGGAAATGATTATGATATATACAAAATAAGCATACTTAGACTTACCTAAGGGTGAAGCCCATGAATCTAGATATGAGTATGTGAAGGATGCTCCATTATGTATCCTATAAATGAAACATGCATAAATCAGTCCTTAATTAAGAGATATCAAAAGAAAAATTCAAAAATGAGTAAAGAGATAAGAGAAAGGAAATGAATGAATACACCTCACTAGGTACGTAAACCAATGCATAAACTTGGTGACAACCTATATGTCTGAATGTAGATAGTGATTAATCATTTAATAAATTAGAACAAGATGATGAATTTATCAATCCTTATGTGTGGGTGGCTTAGGTAACCAATCTGGTTTTGAATCTATCATTTCTCACCCTTGATTGGTAGATCATGACCTATGAATAGATTAGATTAAACTAATGGTTTGTCTAACCCTCTCATGTATGTGGTTCAATAACTCAAGTAGAATATGACTCCATAATTACCTACCCATTCTTAGTAGATGCATCTAAAATTGAAACTACATGATCTAACTAAAGATGTGTAACTATATTGGAACTATATATGTCAGTTGTACGGCCACTTGGAACTCTAGAATGTAAAATGGATTTGGACCACTTGGGAACATTAGGTAGTTCTGGGACACTTAAGAATGCTAATCACTAAAAATGGAGTAAGGCATCAATCTAGTGTGCAACTTAGAACATGGTGTCTAGTATGTACAAAGTAAAAAATGACATGGCATTTATCATTCCATCTAATAAATTGGTGTATAAGTGATCATATGGAAAAAATGTGTTATGCACATGCCCCCAAATCTAATATATGAATATATGGATTGTAGAATGAATTGTGATAATCTATAGTTGATTGTATAAAATTGAAATGGGAATGATCACACCATGCATGATACCCCTAATCTGAGCAAATAGGTATGAATCTGAGCTAATCTGAGCCAAAACTAGTAATCTATAATTGAACCTATGCAAACCTAGACTACCTACTATATATTTTCTAGACAATTTAGAATTCCTTGAAACTAAGGCTACTAGATAGTAGCACCATATCCTAGATAATAATTCCCTATGGTGATAGTTCCCCAATTTGGGCCCTAATGTCTAATTATTCTAATTTCTATATAACTAAAATTGATCTCTATCTCACTATTTCCTACTATGTATTTTTGAAATTAATTTATGTATTATTTGCTTATGCAATGAAAACTATACTCTGAGTATATTTAGATAGCCTGATATTTGTGATAAACCCCTATGAATGGCCCCACTTTTGATGGGAGTTGTTTTACTTATGCAAGAACTATCCTTAAAATAAAAATCTCTAAAAAATATGTGTTATCTGGAGCGTATATGATATCTATGTAATAAACCAATATAATGTGCATATATAACATCATAATGTAAGATGATTTGAGAATAAGTTTGTAATGTGTGATGTATATTAAATCTAGCATTCACAAGGCTATCAAGATAGATATAACAATGTATATGAACAATAAATTTGAGTAATAACTAATTATCTACCTATGGATATGGGGCATTATGTCCATCATGACACCCAAGTAATAATTTGAGATTCATGAGGTCCCTCATGGCATCTAAAACTAGAGTGTATAATAAGCAATAAATGTCATGGAAATGATGCATACAATAAATCATATATACAACACACATAAAGCATGCAAAGTAGGCCAAGGGGCCATAATACAAGGGACATGGGCACATGTCACTAAATTTGAGATATCAAGACATTTAAGGCCATGTTCAAATGTCTAAATACACAAACAACAATCAAGTTGGCTTAGAGCCACATGAAAGGACATGTTCAAATTTTTGCATATGCAATCAATAAGGCACACACAAGGACATCGATACATTTTGAAAAGATATATATAATTAAAATAAGTTACAAAGATCCATAGAGTAGTTGCATATTAAAATTCCCTCAAATATAAGAAACATATAGACACAATCAAATATAAAATAAGAAATCTAGAAATGAAAGTATGCATGAACATGTGGTACAACTATATGTAAGAGATAAGATGTACATAAGCTAAGTCTAAAGTAGTAGTGGTTGGAAATTTTTTGAGTGCATTTAGGATGATTAATATAAAGATATTAAAATGTTAAATATGTGATGTTGAGTTTATAAATATTTAACCTAGAAATCAAAATTGTGTATAAGATGCCACCAAATGGGAAAATGTATCAAATGAGGAACCCATGTATCTATGTATATGCCCTTAATGGGTAGATAGTAGTAAATATAGATTTATGTAATGGACCCAGGTCCTATAAGTATCTATGAACACTTGAAAATAAAAAATGAATCATGAATGTAAGATAAAAATTGATTATACTAAGTTATCTATCATATGTAGTACCTAGTTAGTATAAGAAATGTAAACATGGAAATACATACAATCTATAATTTATGTTTTTTGAGAAAATATTTGAATGTTATGTTTGGAAATGTTATATTATTTTTTTATTTTTTTAATATAATCTATGTACAAGTGACATGAAAATGAAACTATATACAAGGAGAAAGAAATAAAGAAACTATGTAAAACTAGGGAGGACCATACTAACTGATGAGTCTCATAAGAGACTCACTATTAAGGTGTCATGTGTGAAACAAAATAATATTAATCATGTATGTAATGTGAAAAAGTATATATGGTTTAGGGACCAACTGTGTTGAGTGATATGTAGTTGAGACTTCCTATGGAGTAGGGCTAGGAATCTGAGAAGTTGACTGAAATGGCCTTTGAACTATTTTTTGAATCTATGAAGTTGGTTGAACTGTCATGTGGACTATGGTAGGCACTATCTAAACTTAGATGGCATGGTGAATAATTATCATATACTATGTGTAGATGTATAAATAGCCTCTAGAACTGATACTATTTATCATATACTATGGTAAATAGATTTGTAGACTATATAAAATATCTTAATCCACTATAATTAAAAAACTATATTCTATTGTGCATTATGTCTTGAAAATATCTTAATTAGTTTTCATGTTGAAACTATGTTATGTTTTGCATCATGTCTTGTAAATATTAACTGGTTTTCATTTTTATTTTTTTTGTGTATCATGTCTTGTAAATATCTTAATTGGTTTTTGTGATAATACTATGTTATATTGTGCATCATGTCTTGAAAATATATTAATTGGTTGTCAAACTCAAACTATGATCTGATCTCTATGATTGTTTCCAAATATCTTAATCAATTGTCAAATTGAAATTGTGCTCTAATATATCTGATCATTTCCATATATCTTAATCAATGGTTGAATTGAAATTATGCTTTGATCTCTATGATTATTACCAAATATCTTAATAGGTGGTTGAATTAAAATGTGCTCTGATATTTGTGATTATTACCAAATATCTTATTTAGTGGTCAAATTAAAACTATGCTCTAATATCTGTGAACTAGTTTCCATCTCTACTAATTATGTCATGTATGATATCTCACATAATTAGGTGTTATAGAAACTAAATGGCTCATATGATGAGTAACCAATGGTTCCTTAAAAGGAACATCCTAGGATAACTCACTTGCAATAGAGTGTGATCTAAAAGAGTGTGGATAAGGATATCTCTATGCCCCTTATGAAAAATTTATAATTCCTTTGTTGATAAAATGGTCAATATAATCTTAGAGTATATAATAATTATTGTCTAAATGTATATTTGTCTGATGAAAATTACTATATAGTTTATTTTGTATCCTATGAAGGTGGTGTGCTAGATGGTTATGAGTAGAAGGAAGGGTGATCACCCCCTATTTATTAGTGTGAATAATATGTTATGAGGCCTATCTTTGTCTAAAAAATATATGGCCCCTTACTTGTGTCATATGATTTATTCACTATAGGAGATGCTCTATAAAGTGGGTATTTATCTTTGTTGAGTATTTTGATTGGTTGTTCATATTTTGCTTTTCCCTTAATCATAGGTGGATTAGGTAATTTAGATATTGGATGATTGTGACTCTAGGAGAACTACATCTAAATCTACCTTTGAATGTGTATCAACTAGTCCCAAATCTTTCTCTAAAGCCATAGTTGTGCCACATAGATGCCAAAATTATTTTAATGTTTGATATAATAATTTCTCCTTAAGAATAAAAATGAGGCCTCTATCAAAAACATGTTGTAACTCTAAATATATCAACTGGTAAATCAACTAATGTATACATGATTTGAATCTTAGAATGTAATCAATTACTAGTTATGTCTCACCTTGGTGTAGTGAATTCAACCTTTCATATGTGACTCCATGTCTCTTATTTTGTATGTAGTGCCTAAGAAAGATTACTTCTAACTCATCATATGTGTGTAGTGAATTAGTAGGGAGAGCATGATGAAACCAATTTAATTCCTCACCTTCTAGATACTTTATAAATAATTTTATTAGATTCAAATTATAAGTGACATGTTCCATGGATTTCCCATAAGCTTAAAGGTGTAAATATGGGTCTCCATGCCCATATAATTTTGGTAACACTGGTATCTAAAAGTTGGGTGGCAACTTTGTAGAGAAGATTATTCATGGAATATGATTTCCATGGATGGCATTGGAATCATCCCAAGAGTGTTATGATTTACTTTTCAATGTGAGATGGTGTACTTATTGTTTTAAACCACCCACAACATGTATCAAGGTTATTACCTCTTTAAGGTATATTATCATCATTGATATGTTCATTTAACTCTTGAATTTTTTATTAATCTAAGTCATTAGTACACTTCCTCAGGGAACTTTTTTAGGTAGGATTGGTTTGTTCTATGTAACCTTTGGAGGGTTGATAACTTAGTTCTAGTGAGAGGGAAATGGGTTATCACCGTCATGGAGGTTAGGTTGAGAAATAGGTTCTACTATAGTAAGGGGAGTTGAGGAAGATTCATTCGTATCTCTTATTTTTTAATTTTCAAACAAGTATCGCATGCTAATGGACTATAAGATACATTATTATCATGTGAATGTAATTTATGTAAACTATTAAAATATAATAAGTGCATGTGTTTTTTTTAGTATTTAAACTAGAATTAGTTTGAACATGAGAAATAGGTGAAGTAGGGAGAGAGATAGAAGGTTTATACTCAATATATTCTTCACCAAAATCATAGGAATCATCATTATTCCAAGGTTCATCAAAATCAGAGTTTAATTCACTTATAGAAGTAAGAGTAGAAGTATCATGTTCATGCTCACTAAGAGAGAGAGTAGGAGAAGATTTTAAATATTTAATACTATGAAATATATCATCATTTATAGGTGTAACGTGATGCATGTATTCACTATATATGAGTGGAATGCATGTATGATCATTATTTTCAATCTTAGAGTCAAGGGTGGAAGAATTAGCAATCATATTTTCATTTGGCACATTATGACATGTAAGAGAAGAGTTAGAGACATTTGAATTATCTACATTTTTATTAGAATTATTGTGTTGATCTAGAAATACAAAAGGTGATAAAATAATGTTGTCCACTTTAGTTTGTGCATCAGTAAAAGGTGTGATATCATTTGTACATAATTTTTTAAATTGAATTAAGAATGGTAAAGAATGTGCATTTTGATTTTCTATGCTAGGAACGTCATGTATAATATTACTTAAACCATACAATGTTAAATTGATTTTATTGTTTTTATATTTTATTAATTTAAATAAATATTTATAAAAAAGGGTTAAAAATATAATAAGATCACATTAAAATAAATCACTACTATTAGTCTCTATTTTAGTAAGTATGCGATCCACACCACTATGGCAGGCAATTTGGCAAAAGGAAATCATTTTGAATGATTTCTATTTTGGCATCTTAGAAATAACTAGAAGACCTATCACTAGTTAGTAGGTGGCTATCCATTTCCAAGATTCCTAAGGCATCTTCCAAGTTAGATGAGACATGGATACTAAAGCATGAAGGGTATAAGGTGATGGATCTGATAGAATGATCAACAAAGGATCCATCTCAGCACCCAACATGCACACTCCACCCTAGTAAGAGACGCTCCTGTAGGCTAGAAAAATATCTCAAACTTGTGAGAAAAAGATATGCAAATTGATGTATTGAAGCTCTAAAGAAGTGGAAATACTCTATTAAAACTGCCATTAAACCTAGGGATAGCTTGGATGTTGAAGTCTCCATTTGTGTATTCCCAAGCTTTCCTATGAGACTATGGGATATTAAGTAGAATGAATTAATCATGTATTATATTTTATTTATGTTATGAACTCTATTATACTATACTTTGATTAATGGTAATACAGGCTATTCTAAATGGTAATCTATCTAATTTATGCATCATTGAATTATTACTTGATTACAAAATGAATGCAATGGTTCTAATGTTATAATTTTAATATATGTATGTTATGCTAAGTGAGCTTATGGTCTAGGTCATTAATGGCATCCTTATGTTGAATGATGATGTTAGCATATCTTGTATAATGACTAAGTATAGATAGATCCCATACCAAGAATTGATATTATGGCTACAAGTGCTAGATAAGTATGAATATTTAGAGTAAGAGTAGTTTATTGAACCTTCAAGGTGACTAAATGATGATAAGATTAGTAAAATAAAGGCTTATACCCTTAATACTATAGAACCACCCATAAATAGGCTTGTGCCTATAGACCATCAGACTTAGCCTAGAAAAGGTTTGTGCTAATGAATTCATCAAAATCCTTATTCAAAATAACTAAGTCCCATAATTGATATATCATGCCATGGTACAACTAGCCCAATGCAAACCCTTATTCTTTCTCTTTTATGCTTTAGATGAGTGCATAAGGCATGTACCTTGTGTGGATTGATTTTGGCATAGTCAAGTGTTAAATGTTGAGCACAAAAAGACAACCCCATGTTTTCACTTGGTTATAATGAGTCCAAAATTGACTTAGATAATTGAATGAGTGCTTGACTCTAAATTTTCTAAAACATTTTGGTTCTATTTCTGAGACCCATGTTAAATTTTATTGTTGCAATGGTATGACAAAATGATGTTTTGACTCTCCCTCAAAAACATTGAGCAATGGTTGTAATAGGTGAAAGATAGATTTACACTGAAGCATCCAACTTGTAGAGGATAAAAGCTAAGAAAGTGTGTTTATAATAACCTATATGATGATCTATATGAGGTCATTTTTTGTAAACTACTAGAGCATGTGTACCAGTGGTTGACTATATATGCAACCCATATAAGATTAAGCTATGGAAAACACTATGAATGGATGAAGGAGTGCCTAAAGATGCTTGAGACTATGTTTTCGACTTAGACTAGAGAAGTAGATAAATAGTGGCAAAGAGTGTTGAATAGTTACATGTTTAAATTCATAGTTTCAACATACTTGTGTCCTGAGCAAGCAGAGTATTAGCTTTTATGTTAACCTAGAGGCACATTTTTGAAGAGTTAAACATATATATCAAGAATCTAATGATGGATTATAGCTTTGAAACTTTAGGAATGGAAGGCTAAAGTCCTCTCATGTATGAGAAATGTCAAGGGGGAAAAGGGTATGTGTAGGTGAGGTGCAATGGATGGGGATGAGTAGATTAACACCAAAGAGCTTAGAAGATAGACTTATAATAAGAGATGGTGCAAGATGATGGAAGATATAGAACCTAGAAGTGTTGAGAGAACTTGTAGTGAGTGGGAAGGCCATGGGGAAGGATATCTTGAACTACAATAGCATGAAGAGGAGAGATATGATGAAGTGATGGATTGAGCTCAATAGTTGATGGGTGTAGAATGTGTTGGGTTCCTACAAGACTTGGTGACTAAATATGTGCTTGATGTGCCTACCCCCTTAAAACCTATGGTACATAATCATGCACTATATCCCCCACTTGAATAAAGTATAATAGTGATAATTGACCCTATTATTGACATGGATTTTAGATGATTTTTAGATTTAAAGTGTAATATTGTGATTGAACAAATTATTCCCTACAAGGAGGTGAGTGAAACTGTAGACCATTGGTCACTAACTTTCCATAATATAACTTGAGTTCAAACATTCCAGTTTAGTTTATGTTAGTAATGAAAAGTGGGAAACAACCCACAAGAAGTGGTTTGGAACCACAAGTAAGTAGTACAATGTCATTGATATCAATGGCACTAGTAGTGATAATGGGGCTAACACCTAACCCAATGGTTAGAGGCATTAGAGAGATACCACCAAGATAGATGCCAGGGGGACAAGTACCCTAGATGCTAGCTACTCCCCCCATAAAAGATCTATTATGAGACATGTGATGTGTAAAATTCCATAGATTATGTGTTGAAGTGTGAACTACAGTGGTGCGATCGTGGAATAACCTAGTTGAAGGATAAGGCAACCTAGTTCATAACCACTTTACTGGATCATGTCCATACTTGGTATATAAAATTTGACCCTAACTAGGATATGGTAGATTATGACACCTTGAAGGAGGCATTCCTTAAGGAATTTGACATTCTAGAGTTTGAACAATAGAGCATCATCATGATAAAAAAGATAACCCAAGGACTCTCAAAATTAGTGTGTTTGTATGATGTAAGGTTCAAGACTCTCCTTTTGAAGCTACCTTATGACATACACCCTTCCCAGCATGCATAATGTTTCACTAGAGGGTTATTAGTGTCATTTTATAGATCATTTTCCATGATTACCTTTACAGACCCTTTTAAAGCACTTGAATTTGTGCTCAAAGCTAAGGTGGTCAAAAGCATTGATACTAGGATCAACCCATTTATGGAGGTATAGATTACATACATGGCCTCCCAACTCCAAAATATTATTATTATCTTATTTTAAAACACATAAAATGTATTATGGTGCACTAACTATGAAGTGAAGGCCATAACAAGAATAACTACCCTCAAAGGAATGTGCACACATTGCTTTTAAACTATGAAGTTTGTAAAAGAGGTGAATAATGCTAACAACTTTCCATTATTGTAGCATGCTAGCTAGGTTAACACAACCATCTATTTTTTATTATGTGATTCCTACACCCATACCACAATGGATTATAGGGTTATTGATAAGATGTGTGAGAATAGGGAGAGAGGTACAAGGTATGCCATTGTAGTAGTTGACGAACAAGATAACCAAGGAAATGAAGGATATGGCCAATATAACATAGGATTTATGATACAAAAAGGCACCAAAGGGAAATGTGGAGGATGTGGTGGTAGAAGGTTCCCACCCCACTCATGTTATAATTGTGGCTCAATAAAACACTATCAATGTGACTTCCTTACACATCCAATATGTGGGTATTATCAAGGGGCCCATAAGGTTGAATAATGCCCTGACTTGTATAAAACATTAACCCAAGGAAATATTTGAGTAGATAATGGCACAAACATGATCAAGTGTGACCTAAAAATCAATAAATAGACTCTAAAAACACAACTGACCTATACAAATATAGTCAAGGTATAGGAGACTACTCATAGTATATTCACCACTCAACTACTAGTTGTGTTAATGCATAAGTTATGTTTATAATGTGGGGAGAACAATCACGCTAAGCACATGGTGCATCCTGAACCCAAATTCATGCCTTGCCTAGACACATTATGTCAAAAATATGGATACAATAGGTCATGAATGTAATTCAAAACCTGCAAGGAAAGCTCCAACTAACATGAGATCTAGAAGCATAGGTTACTACCTCTCAAAAGAAATAGGATAATCTAGAGTTTGAGATATAAGATTTAATAGAGATCCTATACATCTTATAGATAAAAGGAATGTTTCCCCTATTGAATAAATTTCTCTTAGATCATGTAAGGAAAAATCTATTTGAAGTTGTGTTATATATGGAGTGAGTATGAAAAGTTCATCATACATAGAATGCAGAGTATGATCAAGAACTCTTTGTGAATGACACCATTGATGGATGGTTTATATGTGAGGTCCTCTTGGACACCAAAACCAAGGTCAATATATTGACCAAGAATGCATGGGAGAAGATGGGTAGGCTAGCTTTAAGGCCTTCCCCTTAGGTACTTTTCATGGCCAAAAAGACTAGGGCGTAGCCCATCATAATTTTGAAAAGCATAGTTGTAGAAATCATGGGTACTAAATTTTATGATGACTTTGAAGTGATCAATTTGTCATAAAAATACAACTACCCAACACTTCTTGAAAGTCCATGGTTCTATGTAAAAAACATTGATATGTGATTCAAGAATCATTACGTAACATTCAAAAATGGAAAGGAAAGATTAGTTATACCCCGCTCACAAGATCAAGGACCCCCCTATGTTGAGAGTGTGGACCTTAAAGATGAGATCAACCACATATATAACATCACGATGCAAGGCACTGAGACACTAAACCCCAATGATCAAGGAGTGTTTTCTTAATAATATGAGAAATTAGCTTGAATACTACTGATGTTTCCTATGATCAATGGGTCACTGAATCATATGAGATCACTAGTCTAAGATATTACTTGGTGCACATAAAGGTGTTAAAACTAGTAAAGATAGGTTGGGTCTAGATTGATCACACTTTGAAAATATGTATCCCTTACACCAAGAAAAAGGGAAAGAGATTATTTTTATTAAGTAAAGGTAAACTTGTAGTGCTCCAAATATATGAGGGGAGCAATCTAGTGGAAGATTATATTTGTGATGTAAAATCAAGCATCCCAAAATAAGTAGATAGAATGGGCAAACTAGTGTATACCTTTAAAAGTATTACCACTCATTGGTGGGAATTTTAAAGGCCTAGCTTGACAAACTAGCAAGATGTGAAGGCATCCATTTACACTAGATTCAAGAAGAGTAATGAGGACCTAGACATCTCTACCTACTCTAGTGATCTTGACCCTATTATGAATGTACATTTGTGTAAAGAAACATAGACTATCTATAGTGAGAATGCCCCAAGTATTATATGGGTGCATTTATTTTATATAACCTTAAATACATGGGCATGAGCTTGGTAAATTTTCAATGAGATGAACTATGAGATAACCAATTGGGATGCACTGAAGGACCAATTTGTTCACACCTTCTCCTTTTCTTTGTAAAACCTAGAATTGATCAAACCACTGCAAGTAATTTGAAGGTTAGTCTTTGAGGACACTACAATATTAGAGAAGAACCTAAAATACATGTTCAATGAAAAGGGGTTGGCATTACCAAATTTATTTTAAGATAAAATCCTCAACAGTGACTCTAGTGATGAGGAAGATGAGACATGGAAGGCATGTAACTAGACAAATTTGATAGGTAAGAAGAAACTAGTGTGCTTAGTTGAGGATAGTGTACCAGAGGAAGAAGACCCTACCCAAGTTCACATATAAATAGCTAAAGGTAGTATGAAAGTTAAGGATTCACATCAGGAGAATAATGAACCCTATCATGCATTGTTAAAAATGATAAAGGTAGATATCATCTCAAAAGGGGAACCAAAGATTGCTACTTTTGGTGCCTATTGGTCTAATATAGAGATAGCACACATTGTGGACCTCTTAAAGGAATTATAAGACTTGTTCCCTAGAAAATATAGAGATATGAAGGTTACCCACCCATCCCTTAGAAAGATGAGCATAAAGTTAGTCGATGGTGTGAGACCAATTAAGAAATGACCTTATAGTATGAACCCCAATCCTTTCACCAATGTCAAAATATATATTGATGGTATGCTAGTCATAGGCATCATCTACCCTATACAAGAGTTTGAATGGGTTATCCCCATGTTCATTAGTATCAATAAGTATGGGTGCATCTAGATCTACATTGACTATAAATTATTGAATTCCACCTATGTAACTGAACCCTTCCTAAATCTATTTACCAATGAAGTTTTGGATAGCATCGTAGGCTATAAAATATACACTTTCATTGATGGGTTATCAAGATACCATCAAGCATAGATTGAGGAGGAGGATAAGTCAAAAATTAACTTTACAATAGAATGGGGTTGTTTTTCATAAAACATAATGCCCTTTGAACTCAATAATGTGCTAGTTCTATTTTCTTAAGTGGTCATCACTACTTTCAAGGACTTCATTCACAAGTTTCTCCAAGTGTACTTGGATGATTGGACTATGTATGGGATAGTGAGGGACCATTATGAAAACTTGTGCCTAACATTTGAGAGGTGTCGATAGCTAAAAATTTATTTGAACCTAAAAAAGTGTGTCTTCATAATATCATTTGGCACTATTCTCAAGCACATCATCTACAAAGATGGTCTATTCATTGATCTCATGAAGATTGCAATCATCCTTCATCTCTAGACCCCTTCAACACAAAAAGACATTCACACCTTTTTTGGACACTAAGGATATTATATAAATTTCATAAGAAACTATAAAAAGATTGTGGTGCTTCTATAAGAACTTTTTCTCAAATATGTCCTGTTATATTAGGGTACAACACAAGAAGATGCCTTTGAAACTTGAAGCTCAAATTAGCTAGCATGATGATATTACAATTTCCTACTTGGATGTTTCCATTCCACATCCATGTCAATGCATCTAGTTCTACAATTGGTGCCATTATAACACAACCAAGTGAAGGAAAAATGGATCATCCCATTTAGTTCCAAGTAGGAAATTAACCAAGGCCAAATAGAACTATACCACAACTAAGCATAAGGTTCTTGCTATGGTCTATTCCTTGCAAAAATTCAAGCAAATTTTTTTGGAAACCCCCTTCATCTTCTTCACTAATCATGAGGTGCTTAAGTACTTGGTAAACAAGCCCATTTTCCATGGGTGAATTTTCATATAGATAGTTTTGTTTCAAGAATTCTAGTTCTCAATTTTAGAGAGTCTTAAAAAACAAAACTTGGGCCTAGACCATCTATATTGCATTAAATTTGGAAATAAAATAGTGCCTATAGAAGATGATATGTTTGATGCATAATTGTATAAGGTCCAACACATCCTAGAATATTTGGTGGATGTCACCACATTTTTGACATCTAGGTCTACTCCCCAAACTATGACAACCAAAGAGAAGAATTATCTCACAATTCACACTACCCCCTTTTAGCTCACTGGTAGGGAAATGTAAAAATTGAGTTGTGATGAGGTTTTACAATGATGTATCCTAAAATAAGAACAAGACTTAGACTTTCAAGAGGTATACAATGGGATCAATGTAGGTCATTATGTTAGAGATGCAATGATGTGTAATGTACTATAATCAAGCTTGTGGTGGCCCACCCTATTCTAGGATGTGAAGGACTGTGCCAAAACATGTGACATATACTATTGCATAGGAAAATCCAACCATTAGGATGAGATGCCTCTCATTACCATATTTTTCCAGGTGCCATTTGAAAAATGGTCCATTGACTTTGTTGGGATAATTACTCATATTGTGAGGCACACAAGAACACAATACGTTCTGATGTCCATAAATTACTTCACCAAATGGGCCAAGGCAATGATAACTAAATAATACACCAATACCACCACCACAAGGTTTATATGGGAGAATGTTATCAATCAGTACAGGTACCCACTTAGTCTAACTAGTAATAGAAGCATGCACTTCAATAAAACTATGCACATCTTACTGATTGAATACATGGTGGTGCACCATAAGACAACACCTTATCATCCCCAAATTAATGGCATGATTAAGGCATTCAATAATATATTTGGATCATGCCTTATAAATATATATGACATTGGTTGAAAGTATTGGGATGATCATATATCATCAGTGTAGTGGTCCCATCATACTGCATACAATCACCTAAATAAGGCTACACCATTCCAATTAGTGTTTGGTATAGAGGCCATTCTACCAATGGATTTTATAGTACCCTCATTTTTCATCATGTGTATGGTTCATTTATATGACTAAGAGTCATTGATCTCATGGCTAGAAGACTTGGAGTTCTTGGATCAGACACATGCCTAAGTAAAATGGAGTCAACAAGTAGAGAATATGTGCTAGAAGCTATGGAATGATAAACATATCAAGCATAAGGTATTAACTAAAGGACCATTAGTCTTGATATATGACTCCAAGTACCTCAAGTACCTAGGCAAGTTGTTGATTAGGTAGATGGGACCTTACATCATCCATAGCATATTAGAGACTAGTACATGTTAGATATGCATGTTGATGGGTGAAATGCTCTATGAGCATTTTAATGGAAATTTATTGAAGCCTTATAGATAATATAATTGTACTTGCACCATCAGAGACTAACTTTTTGGTCACAAGTTGATTGTGTTATGTTGACTAGAATAAAATTTGGCACAAGCCAAACATTTCCTTATGTTTTTTATTATTTATGTTAGGAGAATAAGCATGGTAATTTCAAGCCCATAGAAGAACTCTTCTAGTGATTACACACATAACTCAAGTTGGGTGAGTCAAGAATGGACATTTTCTAAGCACCTAAGGCTAGACACCTAAATTTTTAGGTACATGAAGTTTGCCAAACTTACAAGGATATAAGGACAAGTTGACAAAGGGAGGCAAACAAGATCATAGTGTGCAAGAAACCTAGAGAATGAAGTGCTAGAGAACCAACATAGGAATTTATATAGGGTAGGGTAAGACAAATCCAGAGACAAGAGCAAAAATAAATCAACCATGAAATGGAAGTACAACAAGAAGAAGAGATGGAACTAAAGAAGTTGAATCATGTGCATATGAATTGTTGTGCCTAGTTTTCCATAATAAGGGTGAAGTTTGTGCCTAGGTAAATGAATTACATGAGGAAGATAATAAATATAAGCTAGAATCCACCCAATAATAGGTAAGAAGTGACCATTTGAGTCATCAATCACTTCATTGAATATACCATTAAGAAAATTCAATGTAGTGATGGTAGAGGCACAAAGATCTATAATAAATGTGAATGTGGTGGTGGATTTTCATACATTTTATAGGTTTAGTATATTTTAATAAATCCATGTACTACCATGCCATTACTCACCTATAATTAATAAGGTATATGAAATTAAGGTATAAAGGATCAAATGGATAACTATAGAAGGTTATAAACCTTGTACAAATTTGAACATAAAACCAAAGTTGAACTAGAGTCGAATCTAGCAAAAATGAGAAAACACTACCAAAGTGAAACTTAAAAGCACCCATAGCCACCAAATGATAATGATTAAAAAGAGAAAGAGATTGTATTCTAGTTTTTATTGGAAATGAGGCATGTGGATAGAGAATTGCAAAAGAACTAGGTAGTAAAAAATTATAAGTGTCATCGAGGTCACCATTAATGGTGAATGAAGCTCAAGAGATAAATTCAAAGTCATAGACCCTATGAATATGAAAAATCATGAAGAAATATTAAGGGATTCAAGAAGATCAACTAACCATGATTTAATAATAGTTGATTCAGAAGGGGCAAGAAGAGGTTAAGTTTAGGTATGTCACAAGAACATAAGGATGCTAAGAAGGTGTAGATAGTAAAAGAAATAGCAACTATGAATAAAATGGTACAACTGATAAAAAGTGTTATCATTGCCAAGATTGAACCTAAAGTAAGTGTAAAGGTTGCATATAGAGAAATATAGTTTCCCCCTAAGGTCATAATGTAGGAGACTTGGGTATCATTCACACATACATTTATGTTGAAGGAGTACAACCACCACACACTAAGTAATGCATAAGATCTCAACTAGGACTAAATGGTTGATACATGAGTGAATACCAAGGTAGGTAAAATGCTATTTTACATCTCCATTTGAGATAATATAGTGACCACTAACATGACCCAACTGTATGAGATGTCAAGTTTTGGAAAGCTAAAGAATTGGTGTAATTCCTCTTATCATACATCTATGGTGATTCATTTTACTTCATAAGAAGGCACATGTAGATCTTGGTGATCCTCATCAAAAAGATAATTGGGATCCCAAGTGTAAGGATATACATTTTCTAGATGATGGAGGATCATGCAAAGGTAGAGAGGGTTGTGAAACTCTTAGGCTACTATAAATCAGGGTTTGCATTCCTAATCAAAGACATATAAGACCCTATAATGAGGGTAGAAATATACCTCATGAGATCTAAGTTATGCCCTGGTAGGTGGGGGATTTACATAATCAAGATGTACTTGTTGATCTCCCACCACATGGAACTAAGAGTTAAGTTTGATATTGAAAATTTTATTATGGAGGAAATTATGAAGAATGTACTAGAATGCCACAAGTCATGTGAGACCATTATGTGGGGTTTCATTATAATTTTGATAGTGATGGAGGAGATGACATGCCTAATATTGATGGTAATAATGTATGGGTATTCTAACTACACAAGTAGTCCCTTATGTATCGATGCATGGAGACCTTTTCCATCATTAGTCATTTTTATATAGTACACTTGGTGCTCAAAGATAAGAACCTATTTGGTTGGATCAAATTTCTTTATGAATTTTTTTTCTAAATATTTCATAGCAACACTAACGAGGATTCCTAATGCACAATAGTTTGATATTTTGGTGAAGGATATGGACCAAGAAGGGAGACTATTGAGGTTTTAGTATGTGTGCCCAAGATAAAATTTTGTAAAGGATGAGGAGGATGAATCTGATTGAACGGACCTCCATCCCTTCCAGATGGAAATTTTTAATCAGGTACATCTTTAATTTATCCTATGAGATAAGCCAACAAATAAGGGTGCCAACCTTGTTAAAGATGATGATCACCTACTCTTAATCAATGATGAAGGAAATCCAATGATGAATGCATAGCATAAGTCTCCCCATAAGAAGTGGGGAGAGATACTTGAATAAATCCATGAGTGCATCAAGTTGAGGGTTATCTCTAGTGAACAAGCAATACCTCCAACTCCCAATAATTTCATAACCTTTATGCTAGAGACTACTTCTTCCAATAAGAAGAAAAAAAATAAGAATTCTAAGGGACCCATCATACTCTCTACAATAACTCTGACATAAATGGAGGAAGAAGCCCTCACATGTAGATAAGAAGAAGAGACAAAGGAAGAAAAGGGAAAAAAACATACATACTACAATAAGAAGAGGTGTAAAAAGATCCTAGTGCCACATATTTATATAAGTCCCTCCAAAGTGGCACCACTATCATTATTAAATAAGTAGAGAAGTCAGAGATCACCTCATTTAGAGAACTCTCCACACAACCTCCATAAATAGAAGAGGAGAAGGGAAGTTTGTGGAAAAAAATGGGCTATAATGAGGAAAATTTTGAAATGGCACTAGTGCTTAAGAAGAAGAGGAAGAATTGGAAGGAAATGGACCTAGTTAGGTGGATATTGAGAAGGTTGAAGTCAAGGAAGAGAAGGTTGAGGAAGAAAAGGCTAAGAGAGAGAAGAAGATGAAAAAGGTTCCTATAAGTGTGAGACCAACCATTAAGAAATCTAAGGAGGTGCCTAGTTGCCCCATAAGGAAAGTAGATGAAGCTATAAAATAGACATTCCCAAGTAGTGAAGGGATGCCTAAAGAAAACTAAGGTGATACTAACACCTTGGAAAATCAAAATGAGACCGAAGAGGAACCTTAGTAAGAATTAGAACAAGGCAAAGCTAGTGCTGAGGGAATACACCTGGAGGTAAGCATTGAGAAACCCTAAGAAGAATAAATATCCAAAGGGGAAATTTTCAAGGAAAACCCCCTTACAAAACAAGAAGATGTGGCCTTTGAGGAAAGCACCAAATAAATTGATAGTACTAGTGAAGAGGAGGAAGAGAAAACAAAGTTATTTTTCATTGAAGAAGAAGGCATAGATTTGAGAATTAGAAAGGTGTAGAAGGGGTGGGTAGATTAAGACTTATATGTGTTTTACTCCATTCCCCCTGAAGCCACCACAACCAAGATTGAAAACAACTTACATTTACATTTGATAGCTACATGAATGAGCCTCACTTTGAGGCACCTCAAAAGGCTATATCAGGTATAAAATAACTTAAAGAAGGGAATGAATCCCTCATCATCAAACCTTATGCCATGAACCTAGTGCAATCTTGGAATTCAATTTTCAAATGGTCATTGAAATTGCATACAAAAATATCATCAAAGATGATAAGGCAAATAAATGGAATAAACTCTACAAAGATGTCAAAGATGAAGCACAAGATATGAAGTTTAAGCTATAGTAGTTATGTAAGCATGTAGAGATGGCCAAACCTTACCTATTGGTCTGCATCAATACATCCAAACTCTCCAAGGTTGATAAGATCTATGTGTTAGTGGAGAAAATGATCTTAAGAATGAAATTGGAGTCGATGTAAGAATAAAATTAAGAAGATACCTAATCCATGCTACAAAAGGAGCTTGCTACTAAGATTGAAGAGGTGGAGAACCCATTTGTAAAGATTTAGGAGGTATTAGATGCAATTGATGCCATCTTTTAAATCTTTTCCAACCAATTGTCAATCATAAACATCTCAAGCAGGCAAAGGAGGAAAAGGAGAAGCTAGTGGTATAGGTGTAATCTATAGGCAAGTAAAAGAGTACACAAATAATGGGGAAGGTTAATATGTTAAGCACCCAGATAAAGGACTAATAATAGAACCTATAATCAATCTTATATACCTTTTATAATAATTCTTGCTATCAAGGAGCAATCCTAGATGGGGGAGTGATAAAATCTAAGGCAAGTATAAAGGCCTTCAAAGAGGAACTAGAAAAGACTGATGTGCTTACAATTAGCACCACCTCCATAGAAATTGATATCACCACTAAATATATTAATATTTTTATAAATGGATTTAAAGACTTCAACACTGAGCTTAAGGAGAGTGCACTTGAGTTCTATGTGCTGAAGACTTTGATAGCCTAGTTTTAGGGAAGATTAGCACTTTTGTACAGGGTAATGTTGGGCCTCAATATCAATAAGTATGGGATCCATAATATTAAAATAGATACTCCATTACAAGGTGATCATTTTGAATGATTGAATTTTTAGTATCTTGGCACCAACTAGAGGAATCAACACTTACATTACACCAGCTGGTAGGTAGGTAACCATTTCCAATATTCGTGAGGCATCTTCCAGGTTGGATGAGATGTGGTAACCATAATTTGAAGTGTAAAAGGTTATGGATCTAGTAGAATGATCAAAAAAGTTTTTAGCTTGGCATTCATCATACACACTCCACCCTGGTAAGAGATGCTCTTGTAGGCTATAAAAAGAAATTGAACCAGTGAGCAAAAGAGATGAGAATTATTGTAGTGAAGCTTTGGAGAAATGAAAATAATTTGTTAAGAATACCATTAGACTTAGGCATATTTGATATGTCATGAAGGATCCATTTGTGTATGCCTAATATCACATATGAGCCTTTAGGCCATTAAGTAGAATTAATTAAGCATGTACTCTATTTTATGCATGTTATGAGATATGTTATACTAAAATTTGATTAATGGTAATAATGATTATTCTAAATGGTAGTATATCTAATTTATGCATCATTTTAATTGTTAGTTGAATACAAAATAAATGCAATGGTTCTAATGTTATAAATTTTAATATATGTATGTTATGCTAAGTGAACTTCTAGTTTAGGTCATTAATGTCATTCTTGTGTTGAACGATGATGTTAGAATATCTTGTATAATGACTAAGTATAGATAGATCATGTGCCAAGCATTGATATCATGGCTAGATGTGCTATCTTAATTATGAATATTTGAAGTAAAATTAGTCCCTTGAACCTTCAAAGCACCTACATGATGTTAAGCTTAGTAAAACAAAGGCTTGCACCCTTAAGACTATAGAATGACCCTTAAATAGGCTTACACCTATAAACCATCAGACTTAGCCTAGAAAAGGCTTATGACAGTTAATCTACCAAAATCCTTATTCAAAATAGAAAGTCCCATAATTTATATCTCATGCCATGGAATAATTAGCACAATGTAGGCCCTAGTTATTTCATTGCTACACTTTGGGTGAATGTATAAGGCATGTGCCTAATGTGGATTGATATTAGTGTAGTCGAGTGTTAAATGTTGAGCATACAAATACAACCCCATGTTTATGCCTAGTTATAATGAGTCTATAACTAACTTAGACAACCAAATGACTGCTTGATTCTGACATTTATACAACTACTACCAACAAGGGGTTATTTTGACATTATATTATTAGCTTGATTTTAAAAAGTAGGAGAAGAGAGAGGATAAAAATAATAACATGCATCTAATATATCCTCATCAATACTTTCATTGTCATGCTCATAGTAATCATCATATCCATCATTACAAAAATAATCATCATCATCATTCTAAATGAAATCGTTCTCATTATCATGTTCTAGTGTGAAATCTTGAAAATTTGTCCATTCATTTGTATAATTATGTGAAAATTTTATAAATTAATCAATTGAGCGAGGGGAAAGAGTCTTCTTGTATGTCATTTTAAACTTACCAAAGAAGATAATGTAATCAATGAATAGCAAGAAAATAATAGGTATAATGTAATCTAATATAGGTATATGTGAATGTATGAAAAATATTCAACCCAATGTATAGAAAAATCACATTTTTTTGTGAAACTGTAAGGGATAATTTTTGAGTTTTTGAGGATATAGTATGTGGATCTAGGGTTTTATACAAAATTTTTAAATATTTAATAAATGAAACCCTAATAAATGACTAATATGGATTAGTTATGTTGTGAAAAATTCAAGAAAAATCATAGACAAAAATGGAGGCAAACCCTAGGGTGGAACTAGGTTTTTAAAGCAATATTCAAAGTAAGTCAAGTTCACCAAATATTTTAACTATTTAGGACTTAGTGAATGTAAATCCTAGGTTATTAAATCTTTGAGTATAGTAAATCAAGGTATAAATATGCAATAAATACAACCACTTATTTATAATATAATTGACCTAGTTTGACCTTTCTAAAATTAGTAATACATGATATAAATAAGTACTTAGTTGGAAACATACTAAGGCAAATGATCTGGAGGCTTAAAACTAACACATAACCTGATCAAGGTTTCATAAATAAGATCTAAGTGTCATAATCCTTCCTATATAGTAGCACCCAAATTTTAAAATAGTACCATATGGAATAAGTGTTCTCCTATACCACTAATATCCTCTTTTTTAATGATTTATAGGTTTTGTAGATCATGTCATGTTCTAGATTTGGTCCAAATTTAGATCTATGCAATCAATAATTTTTCTTGAAGATCTATTTTACTCTAAGGACCCTAGGTTTTCATGCTTGTAAGTTTTTGAATCAACACAATTAGAAAAAGGTATTAGTGGATATGATGTGATAGACATGTGATCCACACCCCTGTGTGGGCACACTACCTACATACCAATACTCTGAAGAGGGATCAATCCTAATGTAGTTCTCCTGCTTAAGTGTTTGGTGAAAGTGTAAGTTAATCTATTATGAATATTGGTTTGAGTGTTTTAAATATTATTGAGATTTGAAATATGAGTAATATGAGCTTAGGAATGTTGTATATGACTATATGTAGAAGTAAGGTATAATAGGGATTGATAACCTTGATTGTGCACAACTTGTTTTGATTTTGTTTGTGTAATATGCATCTAATTTCCATCTAGTGGGTAAAGGAATAAAAGTTATGTATATACATTATTCTAGTGATTTTTTAGATTTTAAAATAGGTCTAGGTGGACCCTAGGTGGTTTCTCATTTAAAATGTTATCTATTGGTAATAAAAGGAGGGAAAAGGATAATACTGCCAAAACTATGACACTAGCACCATGGAGTGCTACTGTTTAAATTATGGCACTAGTGTTTATGTGGCATAATTTGAGACACTAAGGTATATGATGTCAAAGTGAGGGTTTATGACTGATTTAACAATGTTTAGGGATGCGTGTGGCTTATATGAAGGCTAAATAAGTATCTAAATAGGCCCTAAGATAGTTGTAGTGCTAAACTAGGGATGGGTGGTCTCAAGTAACACTCAAGTGTCATTTTTAGGTGATTACAAATCCAAATAAAAAATTGAGAAATAAGAGCCTTAATACATCCATTATTTATATATGAAAACCAATTTCAATTCACATAGTAGTATTTATTTAATATAAATCTTTATTTTGTGTGTTATATTTCTCATAAATGTGTGTTACATACGTTTCCAGGTGTAAATTGGATGAGATGAAGATGCAAAATCATCCCTCTACATATATTTTTTTATCTCCCATATGGTTTTTAGTTACATTCATATATACAATGGTTGCATATTACTCATGTGTAACAATGCCATTATAGCCATTGTATACTTTACATTGACACATGTTGTGAATTGTTCAGATCCATGGTTTTAGCTACTAGTCTCTCTTGTGCTTATTTCAAAATTCAAAAATTATAAAAAAATAAATATTTTAAAAATATAAAAACATTTAAAATATCCTAAAAATCCAAAATAAGACCTGAGCATAATTATACATCTATTTTACATTGATTTTCATATGTTATTTATTTCATGATCAACAACTAACATGATATTTTTATATCACATGAATTTCACTGGTATTTATGAGTTTTATTTGATTCATACATATTTCACATGGAATAAGATGTTGGACTTGCCTCTAAATAGTGACCATGCTAAAGTGGGGGTGTCTCATCCAAAGGTTACAGTATTTATAAGTGTCATCATTATTTAAATCTTATATTATTGAGCTATATACTTTTTACAAATGTCTTGATAACATTTATATCTTACATTGTGTACTTAGATATGCTATTATCTAGAATATGTTCACATTATTTATAAATGGCATAGACTATATTTCTAGTTTTATACTTTATTTATGTTATCACTTGTACATGGTAGATTAGACTTTTGTTGTTATTTTTTGTAGGGCCTTAGGAACTTGTGTGAAATTATTTTAACATCTCTATGATATATTTTTGGGTATGTGTGACATTTGAACATGTCCATTATTTATAGCCATTGACCCTTTATTTTGTATGAAATCTAAGAATGCTTGTTATTTGTGACATTATTAATGTCATTTACATGTGTCCCTTAGATTTTTGTGTGTACACTTTTCTTATATTGAATTTGAACATGTACCTTATATACAACCCTTGTCCTTATTGTATGACAATGTGTTTGTGTGATTTTTTAGTTTTTAAGTTTGATCATTGGTATGATCCTTATCATGAATGAGTTATGTTGGAATAAAAATCACTAAGAGGGGGGGGGGGGGGGCGTGAATTAGTCTTCAAAACTTTCTTTCAATTCCAATTAAACATAAATTAACCATTATAACAAGCATGTACATCTTAACAAACATAAGCACCAAATCATAAGAGCATGAAACACATGAACATAATATATACATAGAAAAAACTTAAATGGAATAAAACTCACTAATGATTCAAATGGAATATAGTCCTATAGTAAAAACACCAATCTTTAGTGTATCACCAAATCCACATTGATCACCAACCCAAATTAGCTAAGCACCAACTCAACTAGGCTTTACCAAGCACCCACTTACAAGAAGGCCCCGACCCCTTAGATGACTCAACACTAAATAAACCAATTGATAAAAATTTTAACCTTCATAAACACTTATTTTTCATACAATATATGATGATATTCTTCATTGTCTCTTTTCACACTTCTATCCCTCTCAAACTAGCCTCTATCCTTCTTCACTCAACTAACCCTCTTCATGGCTTGATTAGGTCTTGTGAATTTGATCCTCATATACAAAACCTCTATAGATATTCATGAAACTTATCTAATGGTCCACATGAATTCCTTCTTCTCACCAATGTTCTATATCATTTACTTGTTCTCCACTCTCTCTAAACACACATAAATATGCCTAATTAGCCTTGCTTTTATACAATTCACTTGATCATATCCTTCTTAGTCATCCATAAAATTAAAACCTCTTAGGTTAGACATGAATATATATTATCATATTATAATAACACACTTCAAAAAAATTTAATCTCACATTGGTTGGTCATAGTTCAATTATCCCTTACTCCTCTTTTAGGTCTTATAGAGACCCAATAGGCCTTTTTAGCAACATGTTAACCTTTGATATTATTAAATAATATAAAAAATCCTAACATGATAATAAAACATCATATGAAACTCCAATATAATTTATCCAACTTAAATTTAGGTCCACAACACATTTTAGGTCTAACCACCACTTGAACCCCTTCTCAAAACATTGGTTCACAATAGGCTTGTACATACACAAAGAATATGTCTTGAACAACTAAGGAATGACTCAATTTTTCCAAAAAAACATGAAAAAAATTACATATTTATAAACCTCATAACCTCAAGGTCATCCCAAACTTCATCGTATTCTTTAACTCATGGTATATAAGCTCAAACTCTTCTCTACAATATGCTCACTTAGAATTGCCAACTGACTTCAAAACATAGTCAAGGAGACATTAAATTTTGACACTTGATTGAAAAAATTCAATATATTTCAAGGCATTAATAAGATATTATAACATCCTTATATAAACCTCCATCAAAATGATTACAATTATTAATGGCAACTATTGGTATTGTAGACCAATCTATTGATCTTTTCTCTCACAGACTCCACTTATCCAGATAATCCATTTTGGATTCAATGTTGCAACCTCTTAAAATTACTTAAAATACTATAAAAATTATGGATAAATTATAAAATTCTCAAAAAACATCATCATGCACTTCATTCCATCACTTTTATATGAAAATACATCAGGAATCATCTTTTCGCTTCTGTATGATTTTCTTACTATTTGCAACATTAGGCCTATTAGTGACTAGCCAACTTGGATCACCAAATTTGTACACCTAAGATATATAACCTATATATAAAACTTCATAAAAACAACTATAGGTTTCACAATTTTATCTTTATTTACATATCAACTTTAACTTGATCAACTCTGCTTGATACAGTAAATCTCTTAAAAACAAGCACTTTTTTGTAGGGTCTACTTACTCACTTGAGAAACCAATCATACCTTAAGATTCCTAGGAGAGTTTAATAAAATATACAATAATTTAACTATCCATACCAAATAATTTTTATCACTTTAAAATAATATCTTCAACATTGGGTTATTATTAGGGTTCGTTTAGGGTTTAGACCATCTTCCAATCTTAACGATCATTCATAAAGCTTAGCTCATCTTTCCTAAAACTAGTGCTTGTAAATTTGAGATAGAAAACTTATTTATCTAAAATTAATAAAGTATATTCTCATTAATATGTTTTACATTCAAATGAACACTTGAAAAACCTTCTCAGGAATATAACTCTTCATTTTATGAACTCGAGAGACCACAAAACACTTTTTAAAGACTTTTATTACAAACCATGACCTAAAAATTCATGTATATACTAAAAACAAATTGAATCACCTCTTAAATTGTTAATTTTCTCACTCATGTCTTGGAAATATATCTTAATACACCATATGGCCACCATCTCTCTTAATAATTTTTAAGCTTTGACCTGCAAATCACATTAGGTCTTGAAGTTGACCTTCTTGAAACCCTATAGACTTTACCTTAAAACTTTCATAAGTTTTTCAATGCCCCTTATGTATGATTAAGCAACCTCAGACACTCACTCTTCTTTGTATTTTCACTAGATCATATTTGTAGCTTCAACAAAGCATCTTTATAACTACTTATAGATCTTTAAAGCTTAACTAAGGATCTTCATAGCTCACTTAGAACATCTTCAGAGTTTCATACATAGATATTTTGATATAACATTATAATAATTTTTAAATCACTCAACACATTATTTAAAAACTCAAACAACATCTTTCATGCTCAAACACTGTCAATCATTCTTCAGAGATTCACTAAGAATCTTTATAGCTTATTCAGAACATATTCATACTTGATTACATAGATATTCAAAGCATATAACTTATTATTTGGAGCTCACTCATTTCATCATGATATCTACACATACCATATCACAAGTTATATAAAAATCTTGACACTTGAAACTTGACATATTGATATGTACTTATTCATGCTCAATGATATTTCTCAAGTCAAACAATACTCTCACATCAATGCTCTCATACAGCAACAACACTCACTATAATGGCATAATAAATCATCATACACATATCTCAAGGCCTACTTGACAATTCACCTTCATAATAAACCTTTGACATCAATGACAATATTAAATTCCAAAACTCAACAATCAATGATAATGCTTCAACAAGTTATGGTGCATGCTTCTATAAAAATTTACTACTATGAGCTTCATTAATATATTTCTATCATCCTTTCCTCATATGTTACATACATAATTTTAATATTAAATATCTTACTATGCTGACATACTTTTCACATATTCTATAATATTCAATGATTATATCTTGATACACATGATATAGTTAACTTTTACTTTGAGATGAGTGAATTTTAGATTACTCATTCCCTCACCTCAAAAGGATGTAATTTTAGTGGTATTTTTAGACATAAGATAAGCTTACATAAGCAAACAAACATTTTTGAGGTACAAAATATAGTTTTAAAGAGTTTTAAATGGTTTAAAATTTAATTATTTGTACAGATTATGGGGACGTATGGCACGTATATGCATTCACATTATATGAACAAGTTAAAAAATCATACAATTTTGGGGGCATGATACAAATTCATGATTAGTCTTCGAACATAATTTATAAATTTTCATCTCATACAATTACATATTTTACATTTATCAATGGGGGCATGATACAGATTCATTCCATATTTTCAATACTATTTTATATCCTCAATAATGGTAGGAGCATGGATGTAATCCATTGTATTTTTATCATTCTTAAAAAAACTAATGTACAAGATGATAATTGGATATAAAATCCATATGAATTGGTTGATTTAGTTAAATTTCATAATGCATAACTTGGAGGTTTAGTTACATCTAGTATTATTGTCTACAAATCCATTTTTTATTCCAATCCATTTTTTATCTTGGGAATACATATTCTACTAACATAAATTTATGTTTATATGTTCCTCAACATGTTCTATTTTCTATAAGTTCAATTCAAATCGGGGCTTGATCACCCTCAATTCACCATTTGTTTGACTAAGGAAACAATCTCTCCAAGAACTTCATGGGAAGCACCATTTTTTTATTTCTTCTAGGAAGCATCATCTTTAAACAAAGTTGAAATAAAAACATTGGTTTCACACACACACACACACACACACATGATCCTTATTATTTTTAATATTTTAAAATTCAATTTTTAATTTCATATATGGACATTAACTACTTTTACATCATCATAGGATTTTCAATGGAATACCTTCTATGATCGACTATTTCTCCCAATGGAAAAGTGTGTTATACACACTAGTGTATATATTTCATTTTACTCTAGGTATTTTATTTTTAGACTAAAGGGATGGAAAATTTAGTCACTTAAATTCAATCATGAATACTCAATAATGTTAATTTTGGCCCAATTTCACTTTAATTAACTTGAGTATTTAATTTGAACCTATTTCACCATTACTATATCTTAAATGACTATACAACCTATCCCTTTCTAAGTTACTATCTTGTGCCTACATAAATTTTATTAATCACTAAAAACTCCTATAAGCATTTGTATGCACCTTCCAAATTCTAAATTTCTCATGTTACCCTTCTGAACAAAATGAACCAATATGGGTCAATAGTGACATCTGGTCTTAACCCCTATTAGTCTATGTTATCCTTCACCTTAGAAATAGAAAATTTTCAAATTTAGACCATATATTATATTTTGGTTTATGTTTTTAGGATAGTTAGTTTGAGGTTTTCTCATTTTGTAGTGTTATAAAGGCACATCTAAGTCACATATTCTACCACTTGGAAATTTTACATTGAGCAAAGCTTCCCTATTCTTCCTAAATATGATTCTAATAATTTAAAATATTCCTTAACTAGATTAATATCATATTTATCCAAATCAAATCAAATCATTATCAAGTGTTTAATCCATCTCTAGATACATACATGTATCAAAAGGAGCATAACTGCACAAAACACTCTAAGTGGGAGAAATACATGGGCTTCATTTTATTCTTCAAATTATTGGATACGTAGTAATGATAAATCATCACAAAGGTGATTGGGTTCATTTCAGCCCATTAAACTCTCCCATTTCTTTTTGTAAGTGTTTAGCTACTGTAAGCCCTATTAAGGTTGTAAATTTGAAGAATTAATTTACATGTCATCCACACACACTTAAAGGTAAAATTTCTACACACATTCATGTTTTAGGTAGGCTCAAGTGACTTACCCTATGATTTTTAGTAGAATACATAATCAAATAGTAGAGGATAGTAGTGTTAATTGATCTTGTCCTCTTCAAGTTGATCTTGACCCTAAATAGTTATAGTTATAGTTCATGTGACACATACATAATAAGTTTGCATTAATTAATTTTATTTGTCTATCAATCACACATAGTCAGGTTATGAGCCAAAAATAGATAATTACTCTTATGTTTTGCATAGTTATCCTTCTTTCATTTGATTATGTTTCATATATTTTAATACTTTACTTTCATTTTTCTAGTTACAAGTGATTTAGAGCATTTTCTATCTTTATATTTGTTTTATCTTAATTACATTTAATAAACCAATTAATTCCAAATTATGGTAAAATATAAGGATAAACATTTCAATATTTATATAAAAATTACATTTATTGGTATCTGGCCCACAAATAATCGACCTTATTTATTTTTTTACTGAGGGCTAAGTGGTACCCATTCCACCAAATACATTTAGGATGCAAACCATACTTCATCCTTTCTATGTTAAATGTGTGACAACACACTTTACCATCATCATAATAATTTAGTTATAACCCTTTTGATGAGATAATTCAATTTTAAATTGTTGTAATTGAATTTTGCATAGGTATAATGACTAATTTTACATAGTTGACCTATACCCTCAAGTCTACCCAATCATATACTCAATGTTTATTCATAGAAAAGCTGTGATATATATAATAATTTATTGAGAAAAATGATGATGTATTCATTACCCTCATATACACGTGATAATGGAATAAATGTTATGATGATCCATAATAATTTAATATTGATCATCTAACTACAATGTAATGTAACATCTTAAATAGTAACATTTTTGTCTGTGTGCCTAAAGCATGTACAATTAATTTTATACCTATATTTAGAATTTTTTCTATTTCAATCATGTTATTTTCCTCCTCATATAGGTCAACACTAAATTAAAATACATGCATTGGTTTTTTCAAAAAAAATATATACTTCTCATTTATATGGTCAATATATGGGTTCTTTATATGCTCAATGGCATGATGTAATACATAGTTTATTAGGGATTTCTCTCATTTGTCTTCTATAGACCAACATAAGTAAACATAAGCTTCTATTCTCAAAAAAAAATTATGCCTCTTGAATTTACCTATCCAATATTACTAAAATTATATTGGGTTTTAATTTGATAATCCTGCATAATTAATATTAATTGATATGTAATCATACTTGTGTAGACTCCATAATTATATGGGTTGGTGTAATTGAATTCCATATTTGCATATAGAATTTAGACTAGGTTTTTCCTCAAATAAAACAAGTTTCTATTAGTAATGAAGAACGAGTTCACCTTGGAAGATTCAATCCTTTTTGAAAATCAAGATTTATATAAATATTTGTTAAAGAGGTGTTGATTTTAGTATGTAATAGAGTGCTCATTATTTTCCATGCCATAAATTATAAATTGTGAATTTATAATTTTCAATAAAAAATCACGTCAATAAAAAAATATGTAAGGTGTTTTAAAAAATTATTAGATATTCACCATCAATTTAAGATGAAATCATAAAATATAACCCTAATTTATATGATATATAAATTTTCTAAAAAAAATGGAAAACACAATACTTAAAGAAAACAACTTTCAATTGATTGAATTACACTTCAACTTTAATTTCATCTAGAAAATAAAAACAAGTTGCATTTTCTAAAAATCTCATCCCTCTCCACTTTATAGTATACAGTAAAATATCTCTATCTTTAAGAAAATTTTATCTTTTTATATGAAGTAAAGAAGCAGAAGCTTTACATAATTTATCTACAATCTCTATACCATTTGAAAGACTCAATTATTTTAGTCTTCCTCCTCCTTCATGTGGATGCCAATAACCCAAAAAGTTGTTAGCTAAATAATTACACCAACAAATTCAAAATTGGTAATTGAGATTACTTAGAATTAGCAAATACTTTATTATGTTTTTAACAATTAATGATAGAAAATAAAATTAACTAAAACCCTACAAAAAAGAATCAATTTTAGAATTTAATTATAAAATTAAGCCCAACAACTTTCCATAATCAAATTATAACAAGCAGCCTAATAATTTAAAGAATCAAATTAAAAATAAAGCCTTTATAGACACAAAATTAGTGCTAATAAATAATATGGGTGCACTAATTTTCAAAAATATTTGTTATTTTAATTTATGATTTTATATATTCAAATAGATAACTATGATGGGGGGGACTGAACTCCCATCAATGGATTATTCATCCATATTCATGGGAATTTGTATATATAAAGGTCATGTTTTATTAGTTCAAATCTTTTGATTTAGATGGAATATTTAAAAGGGTGAAGTTTACATCATGTAAATATTGGATTCCTTACCAAATAATTGAGCACATGACATGTAAACTGGAAACCTAATTTTTTATAAGTAGTAATATTCAAATGTTTAAAATGTACCCTATAACATTCCACCTAATATTGATTATATATAATTGAAATTTAAACAATATGTTTTTCATGTTTCAACAATGTTTTCAATCTCTACGAAAATACACATATTATTTAATTTTCAAAATAAGTTAGTTTATCATATAAGACAAGTTTATGTAGTACTAAAAATAAAAAACATGATAAATAAGTGATATTTAGACTTGGAATATTCACTCAGTGTTAACAATATTCTAAGTAGCAATGTCATTCCTTGTTCTAGGTCATAATATTCAAATAGTAATATCAAATTTGGGGAAATAAGGAAATGTAATTAAATCTTAATTATGAAAAATTATGTGTAAAATCATAATGAATAATATAAGTATAAATTAGTAATTTTTTATTTGAAACATATTAAATATGAAAATATGTTAAAATGGGAAAGAACATAGACAAATTACTTAGCTAGAAGTTATGCAATGCAAGACTATGTTTTTTACTATAGAATTGAGTGTGTGAGATGACTATGAATCAGGAATAGGGTTTGAATTTATATTTGGAAGAGGAAAAAATAATCAAAAAATTTCATGTTATGTTTTAATCTATAGGGAACACCAACATCTAGTAGTATTTTTTCCTTTGTGTAAATATGGGTCTAGGCAATGTCTCTTATTGGCCCTGTATATGTATTTTATGATGTGCAATCTATCACAGAAGTCATTATATAACTTATTTTTAACAAGCATTCTTATATTGATGAATAATAAAGAATAATCAAAATAAATAGATAAAAAAGGTTGGTGGTTAAAGTTGTGCTAGAATTCAACACCCCTTATGTTGAGTGATGCCTACATGCCAATATTTTGAATATGGATCAAAATTCATGTAGTTCTCCCATACTATGATGATGTATGTGGAATATTGGTTTAATAATAGATGATGGCGAAATCCTAGTGTATTTAAGTGCTTCAATAATGACTTTTGACCTTTAAGGTGTATGCAAACATAGTTCAAGGATACTAGGGTTGTGTGAACTTAGAATTGGGAGAAACAAGTGTTTTTATCTCAATTTGAAATTAGAAGTTCTCATGATTTTTCATCATATACTCTTAATGTGTGCAAAATGGTTAAAAATGTGGATTTATAGTGATATCTTTAAAAATTTATCAAATGGGTCTTGTTAAACATGCAAGACAACATGTTAGGTGATTTTGAATTTGATCAATTAAATTTTATTTGGTAGGAAGAAGTAACCAATAGATTTTGACACTACTAGTGGGTAGGATAGTCTTGAAAGAGTGGCCCTATCTAGGAAGTAGATATAGCTAAGTTGGAAGTATGAATTAGTTAAGAGATGAGATAGGTTGCTTCAAGTGAATATTAGGAAGTATTATGCATCAAATTTTCTTAAGGTAGGGAATACCTTCATAGAGATAGAGGAATAATGGCTTCAAGTCATGGAGTTGGGTATGATCTAAGTGTGTAGAGGAATATGGTCACAAGTACATTGTTTTATCATTAAATGTTAATTTTAATGACTATATTTCCCCGCCTTTTATTCTAGTAATGTAGCAAATTGAAATTAATAAAATAAAAGAAAGAATACCTAAAATTTCCTATGTTGAGTAGGCTTGGATGTAGGCCACACACTCAATTTTGCCTCATGGAAGCTTGAACTAAAACATATCTAAATCAATCCTTATATAAGATTAAAGACTGAAATCAAAGATAAGAAAATTATATATCAAATAACAAGGAATGAATACACCTAATGGGTATGTAAACCACTCAACTTTCTAATGCAAAAATTGGTGACTAGAGAGGGTAGGACCCTTGAAGATTTATCTTCATTGAATAACTTGGATTTTAATATGAATGCCCCATTAGTCATTGACAAGAGAGTGTGATTAATAAGTCAAAGTATGCTTGACTCCATTATTACATACCTAAGGTAGTAGAGTGGATTAGAATCCATGTATACATTCTAATGGATTATTTAAGTGTAAAAAATTATGCAAAACTAGTGTAAAAAGGTGAATCTACCATTGTGCATGAAATAAGATTCATTTATGGTTCAAAAATAATATGATTTAAGTCTCATTTACATAGGTATTACCATTCCTTCTATGAAATTGGTGCAATACTAAGTAAGAGAATGACCATGCGTTGTATAATGCCCCAAATATGATATTTGAGAATATTGGCAATGGACTAAGTAATATTAAGGGATTTTTTAATTAAAAACTTATGTGATAACCTAAAATACCTGTCACACATGATACCCCCATTATGAGAAAAAATTGTGATAAACCTATGTAAAATTATGAAAACTTTTTGTGATTCATATTGAAACTAATATGTGAATTGAGAATAATTCTGAGAGAATTTGAAAAAAAATATCTTTGTGACTATTGGGATGAAAGCACATTGTTATAGATAACTACATCTTGTAATGGTATCCAAATAGAGTGTCATTTTCTAAAAAAAAATTTAGATAAAAATTTGGGTATGACATATTATCAATTAAGCAAAAAAAAATTATGTCTATGTATAGGGTTGTTGAAACTTAGTCTCTAAGATAAGTCACTACGTATGCCCCCACTTTTGAGGTGAGTTGTGAAGCCTATGCAATAACTTAACTCAAAATAATACGTTCTATGAATGATATTATGTAATAGGTTTAAACATGATTAATAATGATAACATTTGAAAAATATGGCATCATATTGATAATCTGATAAAAAAGATAGTAGAGTGTGATACATGTAGAACTAAACATGCATGGTGTCATGTCTAGAAAGATGTTAACAATGCAAAACACATTGAATAATGATCAAAATTGAGTACTTTAAAGTAGATAGAATAACCCCAAGAAAGATGCATTATATGGATCATGGCAACATCAAACTAGGGAGATGCATGATATTGACCATGGCATGATAAATTGAGCAAAAAAGATCCATGGCCATGATACATGCATAGAAAATCACATGCAAAAGCACACAAAAAAGAAAGAAGTCTAAGGGGTTGCATACAAGGGAAATTTTCAAATGTCACTCACACACATATAAAAATAATAATCTAGAGTAAAGAATACACACAAAACATGAGGCATAAAATAAAACATGAAAATTACACATGAGTAAGTGTAATTTGATCAACATAATTAATTGGTAACATCAGTACATTTAGTAAATTTGGTATACAATAAGATATCACTATGAAAGTAAGTGGGAAAAAACTATATATATATATATATCATAATGTATTGATCTGAAGTATGAACATGAGGGATATTCATATAAAGATAAGACTTGTGTAAAATTATGCCCCTAGTAAAATTATTTTGATACACATAATATGTAGAAGGTATATGACTAGTTTGGATTTAAGAAATTATAGTCTATGTTCACTAATACAAATCTGTTGGAATAAGATAGGATCACAATGCTAACTATCTATAATATATCTTTTTGTATTTATTAATTTTATGGGTTTGATACAATATCACCACCTGCAACTATATCTAGGGATGATAACATGTATGATCTAAAACTCACTCATGTACACTTGTGAATATTTTTTTATATAAATTGGATATATAAGTATAATTTATATACTGATCACAAATTAATTGATGTAAATGAATTATATATATATATATATATATATATATCATGCATAGGTCCTAATTTTTTAATTTTTTAGAATTTTTTATTTTTTTATTTTTCAATATATGAAAATTTTGAAAATTAAGCATCAAACAACACATCCATGGGATGTGGATAATTTAATGAAAGGTGATTGAGTTTTGGATACTAAACCTTGTCAAATTCCCATATGTCATCATAATTATGATCATCATATAACTCATTCTCTATAATTGTAGCCTTATATTTTACATTATTTTGAATCCTACGTATATGTATATTATGTTGTTTTATTGTAGGAAGCCTCATGTGTGGTTTTTGATATATCAAATTTGAGGATTTATTATAATTTTTGAATCTATGATTTTCATCAATACCATAGTGAATAAATAAATTTCACTATCATCAAATTTGAATGTATGATGAGGTTTTAACCTATCATTTGTAGCTTCCATTTTTTGCAACCATGTTTGATCAAATGTAGTTCTTATTTGATTTCAATTTTGCATAAATAAATAATGTGTCCACAAATTTGGGACCACATGAAATTGGTATTGTAATTTTTCCTCTTGAATCTTGTAAATATATTGATCTGAGCAACACTTCAGGTGACAATTCGGGTGATGGTTCTACCCCAATTGGTGGTAGAACTTCTGAGAGCCATAACTTTTGAACCATAGCTCCATTTGACTCCCTGTTTGAACCATTGGAAATATAATAATGAGGATAACATGATGATATGGAACAAATATATTTTAAATTTTTTTTTACCCCTAAAAACCCAATGGAAGTGCCAAAAATTTCAATTTTAATAGTGTTATCTAAAAATAGTAATTTCTCAAATTTTGTGGTGTTGTAAATCATAAAAGTTAAACCACTTCATATCAATAGATATTTTTGACCTTAAACATCCTCCTCATTCCTTAAAAATATGTATAAATAAATATGTATCCTGAGAAGGGGATCAAAAATCTCTTCCCAAAGATAAGAATATATTTGTATTTGCAATCTTGTGAGTAATAAACATCTCTTCTCAGAGAGAGAATTATTATGATAATTTTGTTATTTTTGTGTTATTTAAATATATTTCAACCAAAACCCCTAATTTTTTTATCATATATAAATTTTTAAAATTCTTCTTGATTGTGACCTATGTGTTGAATAAATGCAAGTGTGCATACTTATGGATCTATGTGTTCATTTATTTCCACATGTTGTCTATTATAATTATCAATAAAAACTTGAATATTCAATGGGTTCATTCCTTAATCCTTGTAATTTATGAATATTTTACCATAATTTTTATCCCTATTAGTTTTTGGTATGGGTTGTATAATCTGAATAGTGCCTTTATCTTTATATTTCTAATTGTTTTGTTGTAGTGTTGAACAAGTATCATTAGCATGCCCTGTTGTTTTGTGAAAATTAAAAAAGGGTTTTCCATCTTGATTTGATAATTTTATAGTATATATATGCATCACTATTGGTAAGGTAATTAATTCCTTATCAAGTATCATATGTAACATCACATGTGGTCTATCATATGCACTATTTTATTATATTCCAATAATTAGCTCTATATCCATGAGCTCCACATTATTTATTGAATATAAAAATGGTGAAACATTCATAATTGTAATGTATTGATATATGTATTTCTCCTCACACTCTCTATAAATACTATATTTGATAAAAATATTAGTATGTGGTACACTAATTTAACCTTTTTAGGGTTTTACTATGTAAATCATATGTTTAGATTAAAGGGTTAAGATGTCTAAATCAATTAAATAATATGTAATAATTAATCACTAATTTATTATTGATTTTTAATTATTTTTCCTTTATAAAAATATAAATAAATATGTATAAATTTATAATTATCTACAAAGTGACTATCACGGATGATCTAGGTCCTAAAAAGTGAGTTTTGGACAGTTCTAAGTGTCATCAACAAGATCCCAGGATTTATTTGCTCACTTGACAATAGCACCCCACATGGATAGTAGCATCATATTAATGTGGTGTCCTAAAAGTGGTGTTATTTTCCTCTTTGTATAATTATTCCTTTTTGTTTGGACTACCTACATATGTGTTTCTGGGTCTTGCTACTATGCATAAGAAATTTAGAACTATGTGTTATGCCTAGAAAACCAAATTTAGTGTACAAACCCTAATCTTCATTGAAAGTATGGAATGAAAAATAAATGTTTATTTATTATTAGGATAGGTTGGACATCCTTAACACCCCATTGTGAAGATATTTTACTACATACCAATACTCTGAGGAGGGATAAATCCTAATGTAGTTATCCCACCTAGTGCTTGGTGTAAGTGTAAGTGAATGCTAAAATGAGAGTGGACTTGTATGCCTTCAATGTGTTTGATATTTTGAAACTTTGAAAAATTGGCTTAGGTATGTTGTAGATGGTTGTATATATAATTAGGAAAAAATAGGGATCAAATACCTTAGTTTTTCTCAACTATCTTTTGTTTGAATAGGATTTTGCATATAGTTTCCATCTAGTGAATAGAGGTCAAATAGACTTGTATTTATAGAGATATATAGCTTGTGAATATAATAAAATATAATTAGGTGGAATTTTAGAGGCTCAAAAAAGAATTAAATAATATGTTTAGGAGATTTAGGGTAAAGGACAATACCACTCAGTTGGTGACACTAGCACTATGTGGTTTTAATGTCCCAAATGTGGTGTTAATGTCCACTTAGTAGACTATAGGAAAACTAGGTTGGAGTCTATGAAAATTATCCTATGACTATGTTTGAGATTATTTTAGATTTTTTTGGTTTTCATAATGATTGGAAAAGTGTGGCAAGGGCTCTAGGATAGGTTTAGGGATAAACTAGGAATAAGCTAACTCAATAAACACTCTTAGCATCCAAATATCACTTTTAGGTGATTACATATGCACCCCCCCCCCCCACTTTATGATATAAATTTAGTAAGGAAAAATTACTAGTATAAAAAAAATAAGCGTACCTAGACTTACCTTGGAAGTGAAGCCCATGTAGTTGAGTCTGAGTATGTGAAACATGAACCAAATTAATGACCTCCAATGAAACATTGAAAAAAATAAACTTAAGAGATGATCAAAAGTAAAATACTATGTTAAATAAAATAATTGAGTAAAGTTAAATAAAGAAAGAGGAAAGGAATGAATACACCTCATTGGGTACATGAACCTAGTGATAATATTTATGTGTGAGTGTACATAGTAATCATATCATTAAATAGCTTAGACTGAGCTAATGGCTTACTTAATCCTCATATGAGTGGCTCAAGAAATCAACCTAGTTTTAACTCCATCATTACCCACCCCTGACTAATGGATCTTAATTTGTGAATAACTTGGATAAGACTACAAATATCTCTAACCCTCTCATGTGGGAATCTCAATAACTCAATTAGGTCATGATTCCATCATTTCCCACCCGTGTGAAGTAGATGAATCTATAATTAAATTTCACAAAGTTATAAAATTATATATTTGGGTATACCTAACTATATATGTTAACTCTACATCCACTTGGGTATATTATGCAGCTCTGGGCCACTTGAGAATGTTAACCACTATAGATGGAGTAAGGCATGAATATGGTGATAACCTAGCATGTGATAGAAATTTTATATAGCATAGATAATGACATGGAGTTTTCCATTCCATGTGATCAACTTGTGTATAGCTAAGTCTATGGAATTATGTATCATGTACATGCCCCCAATCTAGTATCTGAGTATACTAAATCTCAACTATGTAATAACTGAATCTATGTAACTAAACTAATTATGAGAGTGATCATGTCACACATGATGCCCCTAAATATATATAATTGGTATGAATCTAAGATGAAATGAGTTTATCTAAGTAAAATCTAAATGTAATTGTCAAACACATGACTATATCTATATAAATATGTACTATACCTAGTGTATTAGTTTATCTAATCTTGATTATCTTGAATCTAGGGTTACTAGATAGTAACCCCTATAGTGGGTAGTAAAACTTTATTGTGCTAGTGTCCCATTCTAAGTGATATTATCCCAATATGGGCATTAATGTCTACCTAGTCTAAAATATGGGTGATCTAAACTAATTTCTAAGTCTATTTTTTGTTATGTCTATCATGTGTTTGATTTCTAAAACTAAACCTATATAGTTAATTTTATTTGTGAATAGCAATGTATGAGCCTGATATTTGTGACAAACCCCTATGAATTCCCCCTCTTTTGAGGGTATTTATGAAACCTATGTAAGAATTATCCTCAAAATAAGTAGCTCTAAAAAATATGTTAGCCAAAGAATGTGCACAATATCCTAGTACAATGTATAAACATAACATTGAAATGTAAATGAATCTGAGCATAAATAGGTAATGTAAGATGTATGTTGTAATCTAGAATTACACAAGGGTATAAAGATAGATGTAATAATTGCATAAAAATAAATATGATTATCTACCTAAGGGGATGGGGCATGATGTCCATCACGATACCCAAGTAGGAAGGGTAGATGTATGAGGTCTCTCATGGCATCAAAAACTAGTGTGTGTGCATAACAAGTAAATGCAATGTCATGGTGAAGATACATACATGAAAGCATACATATAAAACACATCAGGAACTTAAAAATTAGGCCAAGGAGCCATAATAAAAAGGACATGGGCACATGTTATTAAATATGAGAATGAAGACATACAAGGACATGTTCAAATGTCCACATATGTAAGCAACAAAAAATTTGGATTAGACCACATAGAAGGACGTGCTTAAATGTTTGCATACAGAAGTAAGAAAAAACACACAAGGGACATGTGCACATGTCCAAATCATACAAATATAGAAATGGCATAGATCCAAATAATAATGGCATATTCAAATTCCCTCAAAATGGAAGAATCATAGGAAACACAATCAAGTCTAAAATAGGAATGCTAGAAATGAAAGCATGTATAACTTTGTAGTAAAAATATATGTAAAAGATAAGATGTACATATGCTGAGTGTAAATAGTGATAGTCATAAAAAAATCTGAGCATTGAGTAACAATGATCAATTTCAAGATGTATAAATTCATAAAATAGAATGTATAAAATGTAAGATTAAAACCTTATAATTGAAATTGTGTATGAGATGCCCCCAAGTGGGCAGATGCATCAAATTTATAATTCTAGATCGGTGTATATTCCCCTAGTGGGTAGATGATAACAAATTTGAATTAGTGTTATGGATTGTGGTCCTATATGTAATTTTCAATCACTTAGCAAGAATAAGTGAATCATATGTGTATGATAAAACCATCTATACTAAGATAGATATCAATATGTAATATCTATAAATTAGTAGAGATGTAAACATATAAATGTATACAATCTGTAAATTTTGTATTTTTGTAAGTAATATTTGAATGTTTTCATAATTTGACATGTTATATTATTTTTTGTGTTTTTTTTATATAATATATGTACAAGTAAATGGAAATAAATTATTTACAAGGAGTGAGAGAGAGAAGGAAGTATGTAAAATATTAATAACCATACTAACCAATGAGTCTCATGGGAGTCTCTCTATCACCTTGACATATGTCAAATAGGGGAAATGTGATCATGCATTTGGTGTGAAAGGGTAACTATGAGCCTATGATCTATTATGTTGTGTAATCTATGTCTGATACTACCTATGAAGTGATGTTATGATGTTGTGGCATTAGCTATGATTCCTTGTAAACTATAGGGGAATTAGGAACCTGTATAGTATAATAAGAAGTTATAGATGATTTAGGTGACCTATGATGAGAACCCTTAGAACCCAATAAAATTATTTTTAACATAAACTGAGTATAGGAAGGTCCTCTAAAATCTATGGTGTATCTCTGACATAGGTGTATTTATAGTAATGGTCTTTATGGGAGAGTATGTGTACATGTAAATATCATAGGAATAGACCTAACATAAACTAATGACCATGTTAAACACTATGATGTAATCATAGGATTGTACTTTATGATATAACTAATAGTCATGTAATATCTAGTAATGGTGTTGGAATTTTAACTAGGGTCTGTGCTAAAATTTTATATGAAAATTATGTTAGAATTACCTATGGGATGGGTAGAGGATACTCATATAGGATGCCCTCAACCTTAAACACCTAATTAACATGTTTATACTTCAATAATTGGTGTAATATAGATGTGATAGCTTAGATATATTGTAACCATGCCTTGTCTAACAATATATCAAATACACTTGTACTAGGTACTACTAGGAATTGAGTGGATATGTGTATTGGTCCTACTTTAAATAGAATAATAATATCCTCAATGAAGCTTTGAAAATGGCCATTGAAACCAATAATGACTATATCTATGGGAAATATATTCTACTCTATATATCCCAAGTGATGTAAGAGTGTCATAATGCACATGCTTATGCTTGACTTGATGTCAACCATAAAACTTTAAATAGGATGGTGTTTTATGTATGATCATATGAAGAGTGCATGTAAATTTGTGTCGTCATCCATAATATCCTATTCTAAAAATGTGATAAGTGGTCTAGGTGCACTATAGTGTGATACATGCCAATACTTTTATGTAGTGTATGTGTCTCCTATGTAACTTTATGATAGGAATCTAGTTGTCGATGCACCTCATATGTATAGTGAACACCTAATGTGCCCCCTAACTCATTCTATGTATTCTTTGGAAAAGGATATGAAAATATATTTAGTGCCTTAACCTCTATTTTCTATTGTTTTAGTGCATGTGTGGGTGTGCCCACATCAATAATGTTAGCCTCAATTAGATCTTGTATCTTGTGTTTTAGGTTAATGCATTTTTTTATCATGTGGTCTAGTACCCTATGATACTTTCATAATGCATTTGAATCATAACTCTTTGGAAGATGTTATGTTGTATGAAACTCTTTAATTAGAGGGAGAGATATGACATTGCATTCCAATAGTTGTTATAGAATACATAATGGTGACTCTATAAGATCAATGGTGACTCTGCACTAAGAAACAAATAAAATCATCTATGAGATGGCTCAAAACTTGTATTGACTTTGGCCTTTTGATCACTTTTGTTCTATGTGGCCCTTACCTTGTATGGAAGTTTATTTGAAATCTTAATAGTTGATCCTAATTTATTTATGTACTTGAGTTTTCTGATTGATAAGATCTTAACCTCTCTTTCCTTGACTATGTGACACAAATCAATAAATGTAGGAAACTTATTGAATAAGATACGTTCATGTAGTGTTGGTAATAAACTTTATTTAAATATATCATGAAGATCTTTGTCTACCATGGGGATAACCAATTTAGATAATATTGTCTTGTATCTTAAGACAATCAATAATAGGCTCATTTAAAATTTTCTTTAACTATACCACTTATGCATATGATATATTATCGCTGGTGTTGATAGATAAGTGTACTAGTAACATGTTGGCTAAAGGATTGAATGCCATGATATATTGACTTGATAAATTGTAGAACCACTATAGGACATAATGCTTCAGACTACATGGATTAACTTCATAATAAGCCAATAATTAGACACATAGTCTAAGAATGACATGTGAAAGGCTTTGAGGTGATGCTCTGGGTCACACTTTCCATCTTATAATGTAAGCTTGAGTGCCATGAAATAGGATTTCAATGGATTTTCTACTATGTGATGTGTCAAAGGTTTATGTAAGATAATGTTGGAATCTAAGGCATGTGATGTCTTAGTAGATCCCTTCAAAATATGTAACACCTTAGACTATGGAGTATGAATCTCATGCATAAGGGATTGTACATCTAGAGTGGAGGAATGAGACACAAGTGGTGTAGTTGTAGCTAATGGTTGAATAATAATCTTAGGTTGTGCTATCTGAGTTGGTTGATTTGGACCCACTAGAGGTGTAACACCATTATTAACTAGAGGTGTTAAAGATTCACCATTGTTTGTTTTTTGTAGTTCTTATTGAATAATTTTTATGAAGTCATATTGTATATTCGTGTCTTTATAGATAAAATATTGTAACTGTTGCTTATCAATGTCATCAAATCTATTGTTAAATTCTTCCATTGTAGGTTGGAAGGTAGGAAAACAAGTTTTGTATATTTTGAACCTCTTAAGAATAGAAATATATGGAAGATTTCAAAAATTAAATATTGCAACAAATCTGATATTTTTGGAATTAAAATATGATTATAGATATAAAAGGATATAAAGCATAAGTGTGTCTAGGGTTAGGTTTTTTTAATTTAGGTTTTTTTTGGTAATAATTTAAATTATATTCAATTAAATTGAAACCCTAATGTGAAATTGATTTTAATTATCTAGGTTGTCTTAAAAAAATTATAAAATAAAAAGTATGCATCCCTAATTTATTATACAAAAAATAATATTAATGCAAGCTAGGGTTTGGATCAATAATTGAAGTAAGATGGGTTCACCAAATGATTTAACCTTTTTATTTACTATGCAAATTCTATGTTTAGATTAAAGGGTTAAGATGTCTAAATCAGTTAAATAATATGTAATAATTAAATACTAGTTTGTTATGTATTTTGACTTATTTTTCCTTTCTAAAAATAGTCATAAATATTTATATATATAGAGTTATCTGAAAAGTGATTATCATAGATAATCTAGGTTTTGAAAACTAAGTTTTGAATAGTTCTAAGTATCATCAACAAGTCCCTCAGATTTTTTTTTCACACCTGGATAACAACACCATATTATTATAGTGTCCTCAAAGTGGTGCTAGTGTCCTCTTTGTAGTATTTCTCCTATTTTTTTGGAGCACCTACACCTATGTTTTTGGGTCATGTTCCTATGCATATGAAATTTTTAATTCTATGTTGTGCTTGGAAAACTTGATTTAGTGTGTAAATCCTAATCCACCATGCAAGTATAGCATGATCAATAAATGTGTGTTCATTAGTAGGATAAGCTAGACTCCTCAACACCCCACTATGAAGAGAGTTCCCTAGATACCAATACACCAAGCAGGGATAAAACTTGATGTAGTTCTCCCACCTAGTGCTTGGTATTAGTGTAAGTACATGCTAGAATGAGAGTGGACTTGGATGCATTAAATGTGCTTGAGATTTGAAAACTTTGAAATCTAGGCTTAGGGTTGCTAAGATGGTAGTATGCAGAAGTAGGGAAGAATAGGAATCAAATACCTTAATCTTTCTCAGCTAGTTTTTCATTTTAATAGGCTTTTACATGTATTTATATCAAGTGAATAAAGGTCAAATACACTTGTATTTATAGATATCTATTGCTTGTTCAGATAAGAAAATGTACTTAGGTAGACTTTAGTAGGGGCACACATTTAGAAAAGTATTTTTTAGGAGAGTTAGTTCAAAGGATAATAACACCTAATTGTGGACACTAACACCATGTGGCTATAGTGTCCCAAATGTGGTGCTAATGTCCACTTGGGAAACTACTAGAAAAATTGGGTTGGGATCTATAAAAGTTGTCTTAGGACTATGTTTGAGCTAACTATAATTGTCTATGGTTTTTAAAATGATTGTAAAAGTGTGGAAAAAGCTATAAGATGTGTCTAGGGCTAATCTAGGAATAGGCTAACTCAAGAAACACTCTTAACATCCAAATACCACTTTCAGGTGATTACATACACCTAATAAATAACATATTGTATAATATCTATATTACAAAAAATATTATTTCCTTTATAAAAATTTGAAATCATTGTTTTTCCTTTATTTGTGTTCATCAAAATTATTTCCTTTGAATCATCTCTATATTCACCAGTGTCAACTAGTGTAAAATTCAAACAACATAAATAATCATCAATGTTTATTTCTAATGCATTTGTATCATTATCATAACTGGCATTAGAATCATCATCAATCTCTTTTATGGATATAAAATTTTGATATTATAAATTAACTAATAAATTTAATTCTTTTGCATGATCCTCTTGTTACACCTTTTTAGGTAAAGGTTGTTATTCTAAAATATTTATAGATGGTAAATGTTGATCACTTTTACTAATAAAAATTGAACCAAGAAGAAATAAATAGATTCAATAATTATGATCATGATGAATTTGGAAATCAAAAAAAAATGAAACCCTAATAGAAGTGCCAAAAATAGATGGAAATCCTAAGGGAATCTATGGTTTTGGAATATTCAATCAATAGATGAGTTCACCAATATGTTTTATCAAAATTTGGGAAATAAGTAAATGTACATAAATTTTAATTATAAAAAAATTATATGTAAAATTAAGTATAAGTATAAATTAATAATTTAGGATTTAGAATGTAATAAATATGAAAATATGCTAAAAAAGGAAAGAACATAAATAAATTACTCAGGTGGAAATCAGGAAATGGAGGACTATGTCTATGACTAGAGAATCAATTGTGTGACTGTGTGAAATGATTTTAAACCTAGAATAGGAATTCATTTGATCTTTGGATGAGGTCATGTTAATAAAACAAGGTTGTATAATGTTGTAGTATATAGGTAATAATGGCATCTAGTAGGTTTTTATCCTCTTTATAAATTTGGGTTTGTGCATTGTTGCCTTTTGGTCTTATGTATATATTCTATGATGCATAATATATCATGAAAGTTATTGTGTACATTTTTGTTCACTTGGAACCCTAGATTGATAGACAATGAGGAATAAATAGGAAAAATGGGTTAACATTTTAAGTTGTGTTAGACCACAACACCCCTTATGTTAAGTACTACCTACATATCAATACTTCAAAGAGGTATCAAACTCCATATAGTTATCCCATGCCATAGTGGTGTGTTTGAAATACTTGTGTAATATTAGATGTTGGTGTAATCTTGGTGTAATTAAGTGCTTCAAAAATGACTTGACCTTTGAGGTGTATATAGACTTATCTCAGGGCTACTAGGGCTTATGAACTCAAAATTAGGAGAAATATGTGTTTTTGTATCAATGTGTAGTTATATGTTCTATTGAATTTCCATCATATGAGCCTCATGTGTAAAAAATGGTTAAAAATATGTATTTATAGTTATCTCTTTAGAAATTCCTTGAATGGGACTTGTTAAACATGAAAAACATTCAGTTATGTGATTTTAAATTTAAGCGAGTAGTTATTTGGTGGGAAGATGCAGTTAGCAGCGTTAAATGCTACCAAAATATGGGATAATATTAAAGGATCAACCTTGTCTTGGAATCAAACATAACAAAGCTATAAGTGTGAATTAGTCAAAGGATGAGCTTAGGCTATTTGGAGTAAATATTAGGAAGTATTGTGTATTATAATTACTTAAGGTAGGTATCATAAACATAGAGATATAGGAATAATGACTTAGAGCCATGGAATTGGACTTGAGCTATGTGTGTAGAGGATTATGGTCACAAGTACATTTTTTAGCATTAAATTTTAATTTTAGTGACTACACTCTACAAAAATGCACATCTTATTTCATTTTTGAAAGAATTTAGTTTATCATATAAATAGGCAATGTTAAGAAGACAAGTTTATGTGGTATCAAAAATAAAAACATGATAGTGAATTAATATGCCAATTTTAGCATGCCAATTTTCTTCATTTTGTTTTTGATAATCATTATTTCCATTCTCTTTATAAATGGTTGGACTCAAATCTAATACTTTATAACTCTCTAAATGTTGTGTGTTGTAAAAATTATTATTCAATCCTCTTATTTCACATGCAGACTGCCAAATTACTTGATCTCTATCAAATTGAAAATTTAGTACATTATATCTAGTATTATAGAGCCTCAAGCAAGTCTCCAAATTATGTATAATTTTTTTATTAATTTTGAATTTAAAACTCACAATGAACTAAAAATTACCTCATATTCCATTGAGCTAGAAATCATTATTTGACATAAATTATCAAGATTAAAATATTATGACATACTATCATCTAGTATTTCACTCAAACTTAAGGTATTCCATAGTTTAGTGATCTAGTCATCTTTGAAATCATTCTTCAAAACTTTAACTTGTCCCAACATTATTGTTGAAAATTGAGCAGACTACTCCCTTAGCTTTGTCAAAACCAAAATGCCTCCAATTTATTCACCATTCAATTCTACACTTGCAAAAATTTTGTGCTAAATTTTTTATTTTATTTTAAAAATATGATGACATAACATTTTATTTCCATATTGAGGGTACACCATAGCCATGACTTATAGTATATCATCTTGAGAAAAATGTTCTTTAATATCTAAATATATACACTTTGTAATTTCCTTCAATGTGGACCTTACAAAAGATAAAACCTAAAGGAATAGATCCCTTGTAACATGAACTTCTCAAAATCTATTAGATTAACCAATTGCGACAAAAGTGTGTAAGGGTATTTTATATCCTTGCACTTCAACACATAAATTTTCATATTCATTAAATTGTGAATAATTACTAATATTTTCAATATTTATCATTAAGTTCCATCTTGTGAACTTTTTCACTATAAATTATTGTTGTGTTTGATAAAAGTTATCAAGTATAAAGCATATTATTTATTTCAGCTTGCTATAGTCTTGAATGTATATTGTTCTTTCTTGATATTTATTTATCATTAAGTTCATTTCATATAACATGGGTAAATGGTTAGATAAGGTCAATAATGTCTTTATATCACTTAATTTAAAAAAAATATCATATAATTTTATATTGTGTTATAATTTTACTCTATTAGTCCCATTAATGACTGATATTCTACATATAATGTATGTATTGGGCCACAAATGGAAATCCATCAGGTATCAACATTCTTAAGTAGTTTGCTTCCTTATGTTGAACTTTCAACAAAATTTTATAATTATAAAATTATTTTAGGACTTAAACAAAAGTATGAATGAATTTTAAAAATGAGGTATTCAAATTTTTAGACTATTGTAAATTTCCTCACAATTTTTAATTTAAAATTCATTATATATGTCATGCAATGATCACTAATCATATATGGTTTACAAAAAAATTGTAACCTTACACAAAAACCACTTATTTTACCTAGAATAACTTATAATCTATTTTCCATACATAAATAACATTTATTACAATTGAGGAATCATCTATGCCACCAATCTCTTTCAAACTATTCTTGAAAACTTAAAAAAAAAATTGATTGAAATTAAAAATTATCTCATTTTATGAATGGCAAGAAAATGAGCTTGGTGAACATGGTTCACATTTAAACATGCATACACACCTAAAAAGTGTTATACATGGTTGTAGATTCATCAAGTGACAAGGATAAGTATATTGAAAGCCTTATTTTCTCTTGAAGATCCTCTTTTTCTACTTTAGCAAGGCAATTATCCCATTCCCATCTACTACTAGCTAACCAATGAGTATTTGGAAAGTTTTGGATGAAAATAAATTATTACATGTCCTTATATTTTAGATAATATATCATTGGTCAAGCTTTTTTTAAATTATAAAAAAAAACATAACGTTGTATAGTATTTGACATTTGGTTGATTTTGAATATAAATAGGTTATTTTACCAAAATAGAAATAAATTTTTAAAAACTAATGCTAAAATGTTGAAACCTAATTCAAAAAATAGTTTGAGACTTTGTGATGTAACATAAATCAAAAATCAGAATTTGGGTAACAGCTCATAAGTGGAATTAGCTTGTTATTTTGTGAAACTAAATCACATATTGATTGATGCCAATCACTATTAAATCAATATAATTTAATGCAATCAATTCCAATCAGGTTGCAATTGATGTCGATCAAAGGTGACCGATATTGGTTCCTATGGGTTTTGGTTTTTGGTAAAATAGATGTTGGGTTGATTTATAGGAGGGCTTTATGGGTTGATTTTGGATTGGATAATGGTCATGAGAGAAAAATATATTATCAAAGGTATCAAACTTGGGGTTTTATAACTCAGGAAATTGGGAATGGTCTATAGGTGTTTGATGGAAGATGGAGTGTTTGGAGTTGCAGAACTCCAACATAAGGGATGGTATGAGGAGAGATGGGAGTGGGTATAATCAGGAAAATTATTAAAAACTAATAACTAAATTTGTTATAAGTGCAAGATAATTAGATTTTGGAGATTTTTGGCCTTAAGAAGCCATGAGGTTAGATGTAATTTTTTTTGGATTTTGGAGCAATGTGGACAGAGTAACAGTGCTTAAACTCTTCGTAGTGAGGTGTTAGGGGACTTTGATGTCTTTGGTCTAGTTTATTGGTTCACTTGGAAGCTTTGATTCACTTAAGAGTTAAAATTATATCTCAAAATACATTTTAACCTCTTGAGGTAGGTTCCTTGGGTTACCTTAAGTAACTGATGTTAGTCCTAGTCAACTAGCATCAATCAAGGGGTGACTGACATTGGTTAGGAAAGAAGTAGTCAAGCTTACTAAAATTAGATATTTATACTTAAGGTTGGTTTTTAATACTACTGTAAATGGTAATAGGTTATTTAATACCTTATTGGTATGCATCATGAAGAAGTCTAGGAGGTCAGGACATTAAATGCCTAGGTGGGAAATAGTCCTAAGGCTAGGTATCAATCATTTAGCCATGGGTTTGGGTGGGGAGGTATAAATAGGCTTATTGAATATAATTAATTAATTAAATTATCCAAATGGGGTAAATGGGTGTTTTTTAGGATTTTAATAAATATCCTAACCCAAGGGGGCCAAAGGGGCCAAGGGGTGTTTTTATGATGACTAGAACCATGTGGTGTAATTTTTTAGTGTCTACATTTTCCCCCTTTTGTTATGTAGGTTACAACCTCAAGATGTAAAACAAAAACAATAGGTGTATTGGAAGGTTGTATGCCCAAAGTATGGGAGGAGGTGTTCCCCCTCAAATTTTGATGTGATGAGGTAAAAAATGAAGTTGGGTGTAGGTTTGGCAAGTGTGTATATGAGTGGTAAAGTGGGTAGGATGGTACAAAGTGGAAAATAGTGTGACATTGAGGAGGAAGAATTATAAGTGAACTAGGCCACATAATTAGGCATAACTTATGTGGGTGTAATTATAAATGCAAGTATCCATGTTCATAGGGGGTTAAAATTAGGGTGATCCTAAGAAGGAAGAATTGGTCACAGTTAATAGAAATGCAAGTTAGCATGCTCCAAGGTAGTTGAAAGGTCTACACAAAATGGTTGTGAATGTGCATAATATCATAGATAGTGTCAAGGTGGTAAAATTTGGTAATACAATTAATACAAGGGTGGGTTTTTGAAAAAATGATGTAGATAGGTGGCAAGAAAAATTGAAGGTGAGCTCTAATGGGTGGTGATTATCTTGGAAAGGAGTGTCTTGGGGTGGTTAGGGGTGCTAGGGGTAGTTGAGGATACAGAGTGCAAGAAGATGAGATAGGGGTGGAGGGTGAGTAGCAGTTGTGTACTGGGTTCTACCATGGTGATGTACATGGAATGAGGTAGGTGTTTGGCTTTGCTTTATTTGTTTTATTTTTAGTGATTTATGTTGTATGGTTGGGTGGTTTTGGATATGCATGTATTTAGGTGGAAAAGAGAATTTATGAAGTTTAGGGGGAAAATTGTAGTAGATATTTTGATTTTATATGGAAAAAAGGTAGGGGAGGGAGTAGATTATGGTTTTTTAGGTGTTTTAGTGTAGTTGGGTAGAAAACTAAGGTTTGGGGGCCATCATCCATTACACACAGTGACCAATATAATTTACTATTGACTAACATCAATTGATAGGGGGTTAATGTAAGTAAAGATAGGGATTAACATCAGTCCTTAACACCCAGTTGGTTTTGGTTGAGGGTCGACCGATGTCAGTCTAACAAAGAACCAATGTTGATTGAGACTCAACCGACATCAATCTTAAGGAAAATGGAAAAGGTGTGGAAAGGGGTTAAAAGGTAAGAATAATGTTTAAGGTAGCTTAGAGTTTGGGTAGGCTTTGCTTAGGGTTATAAGACCTAGGCTTATGAGTAGTTATTAGATGTAGGCTTGGGATGGGTTGGTTGGAAGTAAAGATGTTGGTAGGGGTAGTGTGATAGGTGAAATGTTTGCATTAATTTAGAAAGGTTAAACCAAATCATTTATCTAACCTTACAGGAAAGGGTGATGTTGATGATGCAAGATCGGGTACCACTACTCTTGTAGGAATACACAAAGACATGACTAGATAATATTAGGAACAAATGATGGTAGTGGGTTTGGGTGGTATGTAATATTATCGGTGTGTACCCTAAAATACTGTGATGTTGGTAGACCTCATCAAGAGATGGGACCCATATACCAACACAGTCATGTTATCAATAGGAGAAATTACTATTATTTCAAAGGATGTCCACAAGATTTTGAACCTACCCATACAAGGTGGAGTGGTGGAGCCTATTCATCATGAGGAGTAAGATGCCTATATAGACCAATTATTTAGAGATGATTTCATAGAGGCTCAATGTAATTCTGTGGGATTCTAATTCAATGATCTCTATCACATGGATAATGAGGGGAGATGACTCATGACCATGATGATGATATCTATCACCTATTATTCACTCCATGACTTGAGTGGCAGAATATTTCCATGGGATCTACTAAGTGTGATAGTAGATATGATAAAGGATCAAATAATATTTTCATGGGTTCCAACACTATTGGTTCAGGTTTATCAAGACCTATGGGTATACCAAGCACATAGGCACTATAGGATTAGTGTATGCTTCCTACTCCATTATTAGGCATATAAGCATATCAACATCTTATAACTAGTTAAATTATCATGGCATACATGGGATTAGGCAAAATTTAGAGTAGGTTTCATGATATGGATATCTGACATAGCACTACCATGAGAAGGCAAGGAAGTTTAAGATCTAGTTTGGTTTAGGTAATAGTTAGATACACTAGTTGATGGTGAGGTCATATAGAGACCATACATAGGGTTCCCATCATGGGTAGGGCTTAGTGCATAGCTATTTTATTTATAGATCATTAGATGGATTTATAAGGGGTGACAATAGGAGATATAGCTAATTCCCTTCAATCAAGTGAGGAGATAGTAAGGCTTGGTATTAGGGGGTCATGAGCTCATTCCCAATATATAGATGTGAGGATGAAAAGGCACCATTTCCTCTACCATAGTTAGCAGAGGATGAGCCATTATATGAGGAGTTACTATCTCTTACAAGTATAGATGATGTTGGGGTGACATAAGATTATATCATGTGGTGATAGGCATAGTATGTTGTAATGGTTGGTGGAGATGGAGGATAGGATCCAATTGAAGGTGTGGGTGGATAGAAGTAGGCTATAGATATGGATATGGAGGAGGATCTAATGGAGGTGTATGATCCTACTATACATATTATAGACATAAAGAGGGACCAAGTGAGAGTGGCATTAGATGCAGTATAAGTAGCATTGGCTTCTATGACTTTAGAGAGGGACATGGCATAGGTTCAACTAGTAGTGAGGACCCAACAGAGATAGTCTCCAAGGATAGGTATCAATCATCACTTAGGAGGGACTATAAAGGGGGATAGGTAGCCACTCTTACATAGGATAAGGATTATTTATGAACATAATTAGCCACTATCACATAGGATAGATATTCTACATAGGATAAGCTAGGTACTATCATGCAGGAGAGGGATGGGTTAAAAGCGCATGTGACCCTGATATCAGCTGAGTGAGATACTTTTAGGTAGATAGGAGGGACAAACATCTAAAATAATAGTTTAGACTATTCTCATGTTGAGATATGTGGAAAAAGTGGAGGAGATGAAGTATTATGAGTCACATGTCTTCAAAAGTTTGCTAGATGTGCCTTGATATGTAGAGTATGTAGTAAAGTGGGTTGTGATAGGAAGACCTAATAGTATGACACCCAATGGTGGCATAGCATATACAGGTGTTTAGATAGGTCTGATAGATGGATACGATCTAAGGGATAGTAGTACCCTTGTACCATAGACCTATTGGACTCTTTTTGTATTATTATGATTTTGATTCTTGCCTATAAGCCAATATAATGAGATGTATATACCATTTTGAGAGACATAGACATTATATATATATATATATATATATATATATATATATATATATATATATATATCATTTTGATTTGAGTTATGATGTTATCATGATTGATGTATGTTGTTTATGATTAATTATTCTCATATGATGATTCATTTTATGATGTGAATAATGTTTATGACATGTGGTGATTGATTTAGCATTTTTCTTGTTAGTAGGTGTATACTTAATTTATTGTTGTAAATGTGGATATTAATTAAACTATGTGATCCCATAATTATATAGTTATGTGATTGGATAACATAAAGCTTTGGCTTAGTTATCTAGTTTAGAAAAAATGATGAAATGTTGTTATTAACTTTATGAGAAAAGTTATGATGGATTGCATGTGATAGAATTATTTTGATTGATGTGATGATAAACACGATATATTAGATGGATTAAATGTTAAGATAATTGATATGAGATGTTGATATAACATATAATGATGGTTATGATAAATGTAATGTGTTCATGATTAAAAACACCTAAATCAATGGTGTGAATGGTTAATGGCAATCATTTAATAAAACACATAATGTTATTTAAATGTTATGATTTCATTTATTTGGATGAGATTTGATTTTAAATTTTTTAAAACTATATTAACATATATTTTAATTTTGGACAAAAAAACTATATGTAAGAAAAGAGAAGAAAGCTTAAACAATTAAAAAAATGTCTTAATGAATGTATCAACAAGTATGTATGAAAAAGGAAGGAGACGTGATGCTCCTTCAATGGTGAGGACCAAAAATAGGAAGGTGGATCAGTTTATGAACATAATCCCTTATCATGCTTTAGACTAGCATTCATTAGTTTGTTAATAAGTTTCTTGATCACATAGTATCAAGTAAGTTTAAAATTACTTGTTTTATGGATGGTAAAAGGGAGATGGATGATAATGGAACCTTATTGTAGGGATATCTTACCCATTCTATAGGTTACCAAAGATCCATTATAAACAAGTATATGTCTTATTTTGGTGTAGGTTGATTGATGAAAGAAGTCTACTTTTGGACTTTTGTGAAAGCTAATTGCAGCTCCAAAAAAAAAATTGCTTATTTTTAATTTTTACTATGGGTCCTTTTGGTGTTGTTACTATTTTGAGTCGTTGGGGAAGTTGATAAATGTGATAAACTTCCATGAGATTGATTGCATTGATAAATTTTTGACTTAGCCATCCTTCAAGGGAGTGGTCTAAGATTTTGATTTGTTAGGCTTGGATAATTATCCTTCAAGGGAATAATATACATTATTTTAAGCAATTTAGAGTTTTTTTGGTAGTTGTCCTTTAAGGGAGTAGTTTTTAATGCTAGAGATGACCATGAGATATAGAGTATTCTTTTATTTTATTTTATTTGTAAACATAAACTTTCTTATATAGACTTAAGGGTTAACTTTATGAAGGCAAAAATAGAGTACAAGAAGGTTGAATAGTGGGTGAGAGGATACTTTAAAAAACAATGACCATGGGATTCCATCCTATTAGGGATGAAAAGTATCCATCAGAATCATTCCATGGGTAGAGCCATGGTACCCATATTTAGGATTTAGGCTAATATTATGGTGGATATCACATGATTCGATGCTATAATTGGTTGTCCTCAAAGTGAGGGGATGAAGGTGAGAATCTCATAAAATAAGGGAGGAGCTTAAGTTAGACATGATATGAGTTTGAACTTGTGTTAATAAAACAATGGATGCAAATGTAAATCATTAAGGGGCTCAAGTTCTAGTTTCCCATCAAGAGATGATAACCAGTAAGCTCCCAACCCATACTTATGTGTTATGATATATAATCCAAGCTAATTTAAAGCAAACTTACCCCGCTTGCTTCTTTCCATATTTGGTACATGCTGATTTTCCTTTAAGATGAGGTCTCTAATATTAAATTTTCATTTTCTTAGGTGTTTTTTATAATCATGCCTGATTCATTCTTAATAGACATGAATATGATTAATCATGGCCAAACGACGTTTGTCAAGTATCTCTAATTGGGCTAAACATTTTTTATGATAATCAACCTCCAAGACGATATCCTTTAGGGATATATGAAGAGATGGAATTTGGAATTCAAGAGGCAAGACAACCTCACCTCCAAAGATAAGAGAGAAAGGGGTAGCACCTATAGGGGTTCAAATGCTTGTTCGATATACCCATAAGGTAAACGGAATGTGCAAGTGTCAATCCGAACTAAATGCATTGACCATTTTAGTTAGCATTTTGTTAAGTGTTTTGTTATAAGCTTTAACTTATCAATTAAATTTAGGATAATATGGTGATGAGAAGCTTAACTTAATTCCAAATGTGTCACAAATATTGCTTAATTTTTTATTTTTAAGTGATTTATCATTATCAATGATGATTTTGTGAGGAACACCAAGGTGGTAGATAATGTGATAGTTAATGAAGTTGATAATTTTATCAACTTTGGTTGAGAGGAGGGGAATAACCTCCACCCACTTAGTGAAAAATTCTATCATAGTGATGATATAATTATTTCACTACAAATAATGAGGGTTAATTTCATTAATGAGATCTAATCCCCACTACAAGAAGGGCAAAAAATCCTTAGATACTTGAAGACCGTGACTAGAAATGTGATGTAAATTAGCATGATAATGAAATTTGACACAATTCTTTACATAATCACAATAGTCTTGGTTAAGGGTAGGCCAATAATAGTCAATGTGAAGGATGCATTTAGTAACAGCTAAACCACTAAAGCGTCCTCCACAAATCCCATCATACAGTTATTTGATTACATGAGAGATTTCATGACTATGTAGGCATATAAAGAGGAGACCATCAAAGCCTTAATTATAAATAATTTCCCCTAGTATGGTATAGTGAGAGTTATTCTATATCAATGCTCTTCCACTTTTTTTATAAATATCAGAAGTGATGATAGCTAAGGTAAGGTAGTTAAAGATTTGCTTATACAAAATATTGGATTGGACCACTTCCACATTGAAAATAGAAAGGAGGTATAATTTTGTGTAAAAGAGATCACCAATGTGATGTATGGTGATAAAGAGTTTAGAATTAGAAGGTGAATATTGGATTTAGGAGGCAAGAGAAGCCATGGTATCGACAAACTTGTTAATGGATCATAGAGTGGCTTGAATAAGGTAATTATCAAATGATGTCAAGAGTACATCTACTATTTATTTTTTCTATTGTAAAAAATCATTTTTATATTGGTAAGAACCATTTATTTGATTAACCACAAGTTGGGAGTCACCAAAAATGTTGATTAAATTGAATCCCAAAGACAAAACTATTTCAAGACCTATAACTAGGGCCTCATACTCAGCCATATTGTTGGTGCAATCAAAATCAAGTTTAAAAGATAATGGAGGAGGCTCACAATCAAGGAGGATAATGATGATACTAACACCCCCACCATATTGACACTTTTATCCATCAAATAACATGGTCATCTAATAAGCAAAGTCCTCTTGAGAGAGAGTTTTGATGGAATCATCAATAAATTCAAGAGGAGGAGGTTGGTTGTCTTCTAAAGGTGCTTTAACCAATCGGTCATTAATAATTTTCCCTTTGATTGACTTTTGCTCGAGGAAATCAAGATAAAACTTAGCTAAAATCATGAGCCATCCAACCATATGTTGATTTTGATATGGCTTAGAATGCATATACTTGAGTGGGTAGGTGTTGTTTATGACAAAGGTTTTATGGTTAAGAATGTAGTGACAGAGTTTGGAAGCCACAAATACTAAAGTGAGGAATAGCTTCTTAATATGGGTATATCAATTTTCATACTCTATAGATGTTTAAATTATACAGTATACCACTTGATATTTATGTTGATCATCACAATGTGCAAGCATGGCCCCTAAAGAATGGTTTGTGGTGGAAATATAGAGGTAGAAGGATTTATCCTCTTTTAGAGGGATAAGAATAGGTAGAGAAAGAAGGTACTCTTTAAGTGAGTCAAAAGCCTTTTGACATTATTTGTTCCACTTAAAGGAGACATCCTTCTTAAGAAGGTGATGGAAAGACTTACATCTATCATATATATATGAGAGATGAAGTGTTAAAATAGAATGTAGCTTCCCTTTCAAACTATGGAGTTACTTGAGGTTAGTTGGAGGCATGTTGAGGATTACCTTAACTTTAGCAAGATCAAATTCTATTCCATGAAGAGAAATAATAAAGACAAGAATATTACCTCATAAGACCCAAAATATGCACTTATTTGGGTTAATGTGGACATGAAAGTGGATAAGATGCTCAAATATAACCTTAAGGATTGCTAAAATATCTTACAACATTTAAACTTTCCAAGGAGTCATCTACATAGCCTTCCATAATTTTATGAATAAGGTCATGAAAGGTATAGGTCATGTCATGATGGCAAGTTACACTAGAATTCCTTAGACCAAAATGTATGAACCTATAGGATAATGTTCCCTATGGGGTGATAAAGCTAATTTATGTTGATTTTCTAGGGCAATCAAGATTTGATTATAGACTAAGAAGTTGTTTATAAGAGATAGTATCTCATGGTTGATATTAAGATCAATAAGCTGGTCATTACTTAGAAAAAGGAAGTCATATTTTAGATAAGCAAGGTTAAGATCATGAAATTATACTCAAATATGAATTCCCCCCATTGCTTTGGTGAAATGAATGACATTCAAGACCCATCAAGGATAATCAGTAGGTTGGATGAAGTTGATAGATAAGAGGTGTTAAAGCTATTTTTTTACAAGAAAGATAATTCAAGGGCACATCCTTCAAAGTTTTTTCCTAACAAGCTTGACATAGAGGTTTGTTATGATGTTATGTGTTGATGATTTAAAATTGTGCTTTGTAATAAACACCAACAATGGGAAGTTTCAAGATATGGGACTTGCGTCTTGAAACAACCTCCAAATTTTTGAGAAGTTGGTTCTTCTTTAAATCAAGTATATACTGGGAAAAGGGATAGGAATTTGAATCAGAAACATAAATGCAAGAAAGGAAATCTAATCTATGGTGATGTGCCTGAATGTAATTCAACCTTAATCCTGAGCACAGTGAGACTATATGTAGGATTTATTTACATTTAAGAGCAAACAAGTGCATGATCAATGTAAAATATGGAAACAATAGAAATAAAGGCTCACAATATAGACTACTTTTGCTATGATATAGAAAATGTCAACAAAGGCATAGGGTTCAATCTTCTTATTTGAATTTTCCAATCATATAAGAGGCATAGAAACACATACAGTTATATAAACTTTTCAACTCAAGAAAATGAAACAAAATTAAATGACATTCCTAATCACAGTTATAGAAAGTCTACAGCCTAGACTACTTTTGAAAATGACACAGAAAATATCAACAAAGGCATAGGTTTCAATCTTCTTATTTGAATTTTTTAGTCATATAAGAGGCACAGAAACATGTACGGTTATATAAACCTTTCAACTCAAGAAAATGGGACCAAATAAAATAATATTACTTGGTCACAGCTCTAGAAAGTCTAGACTCCTTACAATAATTCTCTCTCAAAAATTCTTCCTGATAATTGATGATTCCTCCTCTTTTGGTGATCTCTACACCCTTATTTATAGCCTTGGATTCACTCTAGATTATTTTCTTGTTCCCAATCTAATGGCCCAACTGAACTCTAACCAAATTGGTAGTGTCTAAAAGAAGATATTTTATGGATTCTAAAATGCTTTGTCTTCTGGTAGTTCATTGGTTGAAACAAATTACAGGACGCTCCCTTCTCTTAAATGCTAGATAATACTAAGCCAATTCTTTGAAATCTTCCTATTACTTAGGATACACTAGAAAACGACACTTAGCATGTTCCGCATCACCTATTGAAGACATGCGACACTTTCTACATAACTTATACTCTTTTGTGTCTTTGCTCAGGAATGTTTCGCCTTTGACACTTATCGCTATCTTCTTCCTCAAAACTTAAATAGCTTAAAAGAAAATAAGACCCACAACATTTCTTACCTGAGTAACTTTAAAAGGGCCATAGGGACAGGTGTCAGTCTCCACTCCTTTTATTAAAGGACACATGGCAATCTCTGTTTTACTTATCTGGGGTTATGTGGTGATCTCCGCTACTTGTAGCTACCCTTTTAGAAACCTGTGGAAGATGACATGTGGTGGTCTCCACTTTACTCTATTTATACCATAGAAACAATTGGGTCTCATTTCACATTTACATGGATAATGACACCTGGTGGCTTCTGCTTACTTAAGAAATAAAACATGGGACCCACCATAGTCTTTGTTATATTAGTGAAGCAAAATGAAGATAATTCAGATTGCGACACGTGGTGACTTTCGCTCTCTTCTACTGGGATACGTGGCATCTTCTATCACTTTTAGAAAAACAAACTTGAGACCTTCCATGACCACCACTTGGTGCTTTTAGCTTGATTCTGATACTGAGCTTTGTTAAAACCTTTCACTGAAAAGAGATGAATGCAGATGCCGATATGAAACCACAGATGCTGACACTTGGTGTGTTCTACTAAGTCGCTATGAGATACATGGCATGTTCTGACCAACTTATAGAAAATATGAAAGGTACCTTAGATGATGACACTTGGTAGTTTCTTCTTGATAAATGATACCTTATACAATGACACTTGTCAGCTTCTGCTTTACTTCAACACTTAGACAAAAATGAATCAAAAGGAAAATTAGCACCTGTGCTCTATTTCAAAACTTTGCCATCTCGGATCAAAATATGTGAAGACAAAATTTCATGATGCGTGACTAAAAACCAAAATGAAACATAGAGTAATTTTTTGCTCTACAGTTATTGGTGACCCCAAGGACTTTTGAGCCTGATAAAAAAGAAACCCAAATTTCTTGCATATAAAAATGTGGCAACAATCACAACTTCAGTAAGGCTGTCTGATAAACAGACCAACATCAAAATAGCCCCTGCTTATTTTGAAACTCCTAGAAAGATAAATCAAGGTTAATGATGTCCTTGTGTGAAAACTCTACAAAATATGAACTGCAAACTTCAATTGGAATTCAAGCTAGATCAAAATAGCTTCCACTTCTGGCACTGACAAATCAGACACATTTGGGGAATTATGGAGATTTGAGAGAGACTTAATGTGTCGAGAGTCTTGAAAATTTTGAAAAGATTCTGAGCCATGGCCATGTACTCAAAGAACACTTATTTAAAAGAGAGAGTGAGAGAAAAAATGGGAAAATAGAGAAACAAAATTGAAAGCAAACTACTATAAATAGCTAACCAAGTATATTTGCCTCCCTCCTAGATCAAAAGGAAATTTTTTGAAGTTTCCTTCATGGCAAGAAGATTTATGGTGCTAGACAAATGCTTGAATGGGATGGAGCTCTGGTGACTTGCTCTTCCTACTTGCCACCTTGATTGGCCTGCATCTAAGTGAATCAGAGTCAAACATGCTTCTAATATATACATAATCTTCTTATTCTTGAAAGCTTGTCAAATGTTGGTTCTTCATATTGGCATGTCTCATCAAGAAATCGATGGCTGTTGGCTCATCACCATAAGCCCTTGGATATACCTTATTGATTGGCTTATCTCCTTATGCATCATTCTCAGGTTCCATTTCATGATCATCCTCCTTGATGACTTCAACTTCTTGAAATGATAAGTCTGAAAGCTTGCATCCCCTTTGCATATTTATTTGAGTCTCAATGTTGTCTTTTCTACATCTGGCCAGCTCACAGTCTTCTTGAAGAATAGTGTAACCTACCCTAATGACTTCAAACAAGTCAGTCAAAACATGATAAGAAATTATCTCATTTTCATCAGAGATAGAGGCAAAAACTTATGACTTGTCCTCTGGTTCATCAAAGGGTGTACCTATGGTGATTTCTTCTTGATCTGCACTCATAAAATCTTCTTGACTAGCCATGAACTAAGTATACTCCTTTGCATACTTATTTTCTTCCTCCAAAATATATTCCTCTTTGAAAAGGGATAAAGAAGAAGATTGATGGTTATACATATGCCGAAGAGGAGATAATTCTTGAGCTAGAATTGAATGATTATCTTCTTTCCATTTGTACATCACTTCATCTATATCAGATGTAGCTTGATAGCTCTCTTGGAGGGATGTAGATGGGGTGTGTTCAAATGTAGGATCTTCTTCTTGATTATCACCATGATTAAGAGCAACCTCAACTTATTCAAAGTTTTGAGCAAAACGTTTTTCTTCTTCCCTTCTGCCCCATGATTCTATTGTTTGTTTCCAACCCATGACCTTGTGACCAAAACTTTTCTCTTGGAAGAGTCAGCAATTTTATCTTCTTCAGAGTTTTCAGCTGGTTCATTATTTCCTTTCTTCCCACTTGGAAACTTGTCATCATACTGAAGGACCTGAGGATTGGTATAAGAGGTATCTTTTGGCCTAGGCTCCTTTTTAAGGCTTGAAAGCTCTATCTCTCTTTCACTAAGCAATCTCATTTTTTCCTCTAATTCCTAAATTTGCTTAGCTATATTTTCTTAGAAGAGTCTTTCTTAGAGCTCATAGGAATCATCATAGAAGTGGGGAGTGCATGAAGGCTACGATGAAAAATAGGAAGCTTCTTGAGGAAAGGTGGGAGGGACTTAAGGGGGAAGTGAGGGTTTGGATTCCACTTCCCTCGTTTCCAACATAGACTCGACATAATTTGGGAAAGGACCTTGATAGGTTTGACTTGGCTTATGAGCAGGGGTTGCGTATATCTGATATGAAACTTGTGGTAGTGAATATGTAGGTTGATAGACTTGGTAAGGTTGTCTCTCATGAATACTCAGCTTCTCTTCTAAAAATGAAATCAAGCCACACACATCCAAAATCTCATATGTAAGCCTTTGCCAATTTGCTCTTTCAATGGGAGCCCATTCACTTTTAATTAGATCTACTGCATTTCTTACTTGATAGATGACATTATTAGGAATTTATTGGCCACATCCCCTTCTATTGTCAAGGTTTAATACATATTTTTTATATCCCAGTAATGCTTTTTTGAAGGTGGAAATGAGATTAGGTTGAGCATGGGATGTAACATATTGGGGAGACTAGACATAAGACTAATATAGCTCATGACAGGGCTGAGGCTGGTCATATCGAACCTGTGAAGGGAAAAATAAAGAACCATATGCATCCTTATTTCTTGATGTGATTCTACGAGCAACCTGATCTTGATTAAAAATATATGAAGGGGCATAAGACCCATAGCTCTAAGTAACAGAATTATACATACCAAATAGTGATTTCTTGATGATACCAGGACTGCTTAACCGATTGATTCAACTCAGGGTCACCGTTGTTGTTGATAAAATAAAAACCTCCAATGGCTAGTTGGCTAAAGAATACACAAGAAATTCTTCAACTCCTTGAAAGATTCATCCCACCAGGCATGCCAAAAATTATTGATGATTTAAAATTGTGCTTTGTAATAAACACCAACAATGGGAAGTTTCAAGATATGGGACTTGTGTCTTGAAACAACCTCCAGATTTTTGAGAAGATGGTTCTTCTTTAAATCAAGTATATACTAGGAAAAGGGATAGTAAGTTAAATCAAAAACACAAATGCAAGAAAGGAAATCTAATTTATGGCGATGCACCTGAATGTAATTCAACCTTAATCCTAAGCACAATGAGACTATATGTAGGATTCATTTACACTTAAGAGAAAACAAGTGCATGATCAATGTAAAAGATGGAAACAATAGAAATAGAGGCTCACAATATAGACTAATTTTATTGTGATACAGAAAATGTCAACAAAGGCATAGGGTTCAATCTTCTTATTTGAATTTTCCAATCATATAAGAGGCACAAAAACATGTACAATTATATAAACTTTTCAACTCAAGAAAATGAGACAAAAGCAAATGACATTCCTAATCATAGTTCTAGAAAGTCTATAGCCTAGACTACTTTTGCAAATGACACAGAAAATATCAACAAAGGCATAGGGTTCAATCTTCTTATTTGAATTTTCTAGTCATATAAGAGGCACCAAAAGATGTACAGTTATATAAACCTTTCAACTCAAGAAAATGAGACAAAAGCAAATGATATTACTTAGTCACATCTGTAGAAAGTCTAGACTCCTTACAATAATTCTCTCTCAAAATTCTTTCTGATAATTGATGATTCCTCCTCTTTTGGTGATGTCTACACCCTTATTTATAGCATTAGATTCACTCCAAATTATCTGCTTGTTCCCAATCTAACGGCCCAACTAAACTCTAACCAAAATGATAGTGTCTAACAGAAGATATTTTATAGATTCTAAAATGCTTTGTCTTCTGGTAGTTCATTGGTTGAAATAGATTATAGGACGCTCCCTTCTCTTAAACGCTAGATAACACTTATCCAATTCTTTTAAAATCTTCCCATTACTTAGGAGACACTAGAAAATGACACTTGGCATGTTTTGCAGCACCTATTGAAGACATGCGGCACTTTATGCATAACTTATACTCTTTTGTGTCTTTGCTCAGGAATGTTCTACCTTTGACACTTGTCGCTATCCACTTCCTCAAAACTTCAACATCTTAAAAGAAAATAAGACCCACAACATTTCTTACCTGAGTAACTTTTAAAGGGCCACAGGGATAGGTGTCAGTCTCTACTACTTTTATTAAAGGACACATGGCAATCTCTACTTTACTTATCTGGGGTTACATGGTGATCTTTGTTGCTTATAGCTACCCTTTTAGAAACCTATGGAAGATGACATGTGGTATTCTCCACTTTACTATATTTATACCATAGAAAATTTGGGTCTCATTTCACATTTACACAGACAGTGACACCTAACGGCTTCCGCTTACTTAAGAAACAAAACTTGGGACCCACCACAGTCTTTGATATATCAATGAAGCCAAATGAAGATAATTTGGATCGTGACATGTGGTGACTTCTACTCTCTTCTACTGGTATATGTGGCATCTTCCATCATTTTTAGAAAAGCAAATTTGAGACCTTTCGTGACTGCCACTTGGCACTTTTTGCTTGATTCTAATACTTAGCTTTGTTAAAACCTTTCACTAAAAAGAGATGAACGCAGGTGCTGATATGAAATCACAAATGCTGACACTTGGTGCGTTCCATTGAGTCACTATGAGATATGTGGCATGTTTTGACCAACTTATATAAAATATGAAAGGTACCTTAGATGATGACACTTGGCAGTTTCTACTTGAGAAAGGATGCCTCAGACGATAACTCTTGTTAGCTTCCACTTTACTTCAACACTTAGACAAAAATGAATCAAAAGGAAAATTAGCACCTACACTTTGTTTCAAAACTTTTCCATCTCAGATCAAAGTATGTGAAGACAAAATTTCACGGCACACGACTAAAAATTAGAATGAAATGTAGAGTAATTTTTTTCTCTACAGTTATTGGCGACCCCAAGGACTTTTGAGCCTACTCAAAAAGAAACCAAAATTCCCCACATATAAAAATGTGGCAACAATCACAACTTCAATAAGGCTGTCTAATAAATAGACCAGCATCAAAATATCCCCTGCTTATTTTGCAACTCCTAGAAAGCTAAATCAAGGTTAATGATGTCCTTGTGAAAAAACTCTACAAAATATGAACTGCAACCTTCAATTAGAATTCAAGCTAGATTAAAATAGCTTCCACTTTTGGCACTAACGAATTAGACACATCTGGGGAATTATGGAGATTTGAGAGAGACTTAATGTGTCAAGAGTCTTGAAAATTTTGAAAATATTCTGAGCCATGGCCACTTACTCAAAGAACACTTATTTAAAAGAGAGAGTGGGAAATAAAAAATGGGAAAATAGAGCAACAAAACTGAAAGCAAACTACTATATACATCTAACCAAGTATATTTGCCTCCCTCTTGGATCAAAAGGGAATTTTCTAAAGTTTCCTTCATGATGAAAAGATTTATGGTGCCAGACAAATGGCTGAATGGGATGGAGCTTTGGTGACTTGATCTTCCTGCTTGCCACCTTGATTGGCCTACATCTAAGTGAATCAGAGTCAAACCTGCATCCAATATATACATACTCTTTTTTTCTTGAAAGCTTGTCAAATGCTGGTTCTTCATATCGGCATGTCTCATCAAGAAATCGATGGCTGTTGGCTCATCACCATAAGCCCTTGGATATACCTTATTGATTGGCTTATCTCCTTCTGCCTCATTCTCAGGTTCCATTTCATGATCATCCTCCTTGATGACTTCAACTTCTTGAAAGGATAAGTCTAAAATCTTGCATCCCCTCTGCATACTTATCTAAGTCTCAATGTTGTCTTTTCTACATCTGGCCAGCTCACAGTCTTCTTGAAGAATAGTGTAACCTGCCCCAATGACTTCAAACAAGTCATTCAAAACATGATTAGAAATTATCTTTTTTTCATCAAAGATAGAGGCAAAAACTTGTAACTTGTCCTCTGGTTCATCAAAGGGTGTACCTATGGTGATTTCTTCTTGATCTACACTAATAAAATCTTCTTGACTAGCCATGAACTGAGTATACTCCTTTGCATACTTATTTGCTTCCTCCAAAATATATTCCTCTTTGAAAAGGGATAAAGAAGAAGACTGATGGTTATACATATGCCGAAGAGGAGATAATTCTTGAGCTAGAATTGAATTATTATCTTCTTTCTATTTTTACATCACTTCATCTATATCAGATGTAGCTTGATAGCTCTCTTGGAGGGATTTAAATGGGGTGTGTTCAAATGTAGGATCTTCTGCTTGATTATCACCATGATTAAGAGCAGCCTCAACTTCTTCAAAGTTTTGAGCAAAACTTTTCTCTTCTTCGCTTCTACCCCATGATTCCATTGTTTGTTTCCAACCCATGACCTTGTGACCAAAACTTTTCTCTTGGAAAGAGTCAGCAATTTTATCTTCTTCAAAGTTTTCAGTTGGTTCATGATTTCCTTTCTTCCCACTTGGAAACTTGTCATCATGTTGAAGGACCTAAGGATTAGTATAAGAGGTATCTTTTGGCATAGGCTCCTTTCTAAGGCATGAAAGCTCTATCTCTCTTTCACTAAGCAATCTCATTTTTTCCTCTAATTCCTAAATTTGCTTAGCTAGATTTTCTTGGAAGAGTCTTTCTTGGAGCTCATAGGAATCATCATAGAAGTGGGGAGTGCATGAAGGCTACAATGAAAAACAAGAAGCTTCTTGAGGAAAGGTGGGAGGGACTTGAGGTGGAAGTGAGGGTTTAGATTCCACTTCCCTCGCTGCCAACATAGACTCAACATAATTTGGGAAAGGACCTTGATAGGTTTGACTTGGCTCATGAGCAGGGGCTGTGTATATCTGATATGAAACTTGTGGCAGTGAATATGCAGGTTGATAGACTTGGTAAGGCTGTCTCTCATGAATACTCAGCTTCTCTTCTAAAAATTCAATCAAGCCACACACATCCAAAATCTCATATGTAAGCCTTTGCCAATTTGCTCTTTCAATGGGAGCTCATTCACTTTTAATCAGATCTATTGCATTTCTTACTTGATGGATGACATTATTAGGAAATTCTTGGCCACATCCCCTTCTATTGTCAAGGTTTAATACATATTTTTTATATCCCAATAATGCTTTTTTGAAGGTGGAAATGAGATTAGGTTGAGCATTGGATGTAACATTTTGGGGAGACTAGGCATAAGACTGATATAGCTCATGACAGGGCTGAGGCTAGTCATATCAAACCTATGAAGGGCAAAATAGAGAACCATATGCATCCTTGTTACTTGATGTGATTCCATGAGCAACCTGATCTTGATTATAAATATATGAAGGGGCATAAGACCCATAGCTCTAAGTAACAAAATTATACATACCAAATGGTGATTTCTTTATGATACCAGGACTGCTTAACCAACTGATTCAACTTAGGGTCACCGTTGGTGTTGATAAAATAAAAACCTCCAAAGGTTGGTTCACTGAAGAATACACCAAAAAAATTTCAACTCCTTGAAAGATTCATCCCATTAGGCATACCAAAAATTGTTGATGATTTAAAATTTTGCTTTGTAATAAACACCAACAATGGGAAGTTTCAAGATATGGGACTTGCATCTTGAAACAACCTCCAGATTTTTGAAAAGCTAGTTCTTCTTTAAATCAAGTATATACTGGGAAAAGGGATAGGAATTTAAATCAGAAACACAAATGAAAAAAAGGAAATCCAATCTATGGTTATGTGCCTAAATGTAGTTTGACCTTAATCCTGAGCACAGTGAGACTATATGTAGGATTCATTTACATTTAAGAGCAAACAAGTGCATGATCAATGTAAAAGATGGAAACAATAAAAATAGAGGCTCACAGTATAGACTACTTTTGATATGATATAGAAAATGTCAACAAAGGCATAGGGTTCAATCTTCTTATTTGAATTTTCTATTCATGTAAGAGGTGTAGAAACACGTATAGTTATATAAACTTTTCAACTCAAGAAAATGAGACAAAAGCAAATGACATTCCTAATCACAGTTTTAGAAAGTCTACAGCCTAGACTACTTTTGCAAATGACACAAAAAATATCAACAAAGGCATAGGGTTCAATATTCTTATTTGAATTTTATAGTCATATAAGAGGCATAGAAACACATACATTTATATAAACCTTTCAACTCAATAAAATGAGACAAAAGCAAATGATATTACTTAGTCACAGCTCTAGAAAGTCTAGAATCCTTACAATAATTATCTCTCAAAAATTATTTCTAATAATTGATGATTCCTCCTCTTTTGGTGATCTTTACACCCTTATTTATAGCCTTATATTCACTCTAGATTGTCTGCTTTTCTCCAATCTAATGGCCCAACTGAACTCTAACCAAACTAGCAGTGTCTAACAAAAGATATTTTATAAATTTTGAAATGCTTTGTCTTTTGTCATTTCATTGGCTAAAATAGATTACATGATGCTCCCTTCTCTTAAACACTAGATAGCACTTAGCTAATTCTTTGAAAATCTTCCTATTACTTAGGAGACACCAAAAAATGACACTTGGCATGTTTTGTAGCACCTATTGAAGACACGCGACACTTTCTGCATAACTTATACTCTTTTGTGTCTTTGCTCAGGAATGTTCTACCTTTGACACTTGTCGCTGTCCACTTCCTCAAAACTTCAACATCTTAAATAAAATAAGACCCACAACATTTCTTACCTGAGTAACTTTAAAAGGGCCACAGGGATAGGTGTCAGTCTTTGCTACTTTTATTAAAGGACACATGGCAATCTTTGTTTTACTTATCTGGGGTTACATGGTGATCTCCATTGCTTGTAGCTACCCTTTTATAAACCTACAAAATATGACACATGGCGGTCTCCACTTTACTCTATTTATACCATAGAAACAATTGGGTCTCATTTCACATTTACATGGACAACAACACCTGGTGGCTTCTGCTTACTTAAGAAACAAAACTTGGGACCTGCCATAGTCTTTACTATATCAATGAAGCAAAATGAAGATAATTCGGATCATGATATGTGGTGACTTCCACTCTCTTCTGCTTGGATACATGGCATTTTCCATCACTTTTTAAAAAGTAAACTTGAGACCTTCTGTGATTTCCACTTAGTGTTTTCCACTTGATTTTAATACTTATCTTTGTTAAAACCTTTCGTTGAAAAGAGATGAACGCAGGTGCCGATATGAAACCACAGACACTAACACTTGGTGTGTTTCATTGAGTCACTATGAGATACATGGTATGCTCTGACCAACTTATAGAAAATATGAAAGGTACCTTAGATGATGACACTTGGTATTTTCTACTTGAGAAAGGATGCCTCAGATGAGGACACTTGTCAGATTCCACTTTACTTCAACACTTAAAAAAAAATGAATCAAAAGGAAAATTAGCGCATGCGCTCTGTTTCAAAACTTTGCCATCTCAGATCAAAGTATATGAAAACAAAATTTTGCAGCACGTGACTGAAAATCAAAATGAAACATAGAGTAATTTTTTTATCTACATTATGGATGACTATAGAAGGGTCAATTCTTGGTATATCACTATAATACCAAGCAAATGTTATGTTATGGTCTTATATAAAGGAAGAAAAACCCTAATTCTCTAAATAATCTAAGGACTGGTCAATTTTAAATATGTGGGGGTTATCCTAAGTACTCAATTTGACATCAATAATGGATTCATTCAACATGTTCAAAGTCTCAAAAATAATGGATTTGTGAATGGAATAATATTTAGCACCAAGATAGGTGAGAAGGGAATTGTCATCATGAAACTAGATAGTATTAATAGTATGAGAGTCATCTTATACCATCTCAATATGAGTTAGAGGAATAGTTCTAATTTCCCCATAATTTTGATAATTCATGGGTCCCAAGCTAATCATTTATTTGAGCAACATTTCAGGTGATAATTTGGGCAATGGTTATACCTTAATTGGTGGTAGAACTTCTAGGAGCCATAATTTTTGCACCATAGCTCTGTTTGACTCCCAGTTTGAACCGTTAGAAAGATAAGAATGAGAGGAACATCATGATATGTCAAGATATTTTCTAGGTGTGTTTTTTCCCCAAAAAATCAAATGGAGGTGCCCTAATTTTTAATATTAGTAGTGCAGTCTAAAAATAGTAAGTTTTTAAAAATAGTAACTCCTTGAATTTTGTATTGTTATGAATTGTGGAAGTCAAACCACTTAATCTCCCTCAAGATTGGTGACCTTCCACATCTTCCTCCTACCTTTAAAATTTGTATAAATTAATATGTAACCCAAAAGGAAATTAGACATCTCTTCTCAGAGATAGGCATATGTTTGGATCTAAAAATTTGATCAATAAAACATCTCTTCTCAGAGATATCATTGTTACAATGGTGTTGTTCTTATTTCTTGAATTATCTTTCAACCAAATATTTTGATTTTTGGGTCAATCATATTGATCAAAAAATGTTAGGGGGAATGGTATCAAGATCCTCAAATTTTGAAGGAGAAGGGGTTGGTGAGGATGGGACTTCTTCCTCAATGATGGTGATGGGAGGTGGGTTGGTTGGCTCTTCTAGTGGAATGAATCCAAAACCAAATAATTCATGATATTTTTGTGTTTTTCATGGTATTAATTCATTTGGTACATGTTCATATCAACCTAAATTGAATCCTTTACTAGCACATCAATAGAGGTATGTCTTGTAAAACTTTAGTTTATCCAAGAGAAATTAGAGGTGAATGGTTTAATAGAAGAGGAGGTAGTGGAGGTAGAAAGTGGTTGATTAAGGCCCCCATAGACAAGAGTGGTTTGGAAATTGGGAGGCCCAAAATGAATAATAGTTCTAATGTTGGAATCATAACTAGGCTATTGATCAAGATTTACCTCCTCTTAAGGAGTAGAAAAGGCATTAAAGGTCAATAAGTGATACTCCCCAAGTGAGATACATTAGAATGTTGATTCCAAGGGGTATTTCATATGGATTTTGGAGGAAGGTATGGATGATCTTGTGGAATCTTGGTTGATGGAAGAGGAATGAGATGCATCCTTGATTAGGATGAGAATATAATTAGGTTGGTAAGTCATATTGTATGACTTAAAAGGATTGGGGTCAGATGGTATGACATGGAATTAACCCTTGTGCTCAAACTTGATGCACTGATGTAAGGTGGATAACACACAACCCATGGAATGGATCCAAGGGAATCCAAGAAAAATGCTATATTGAAACTCTCCTCCTATAATGTAGAAGAGCTCAAGAATAGTGTTCAAATGTATATGAAGGACAACTATCCCTAAGGTTGTTGTCATGGTATCATTTAAATATTGGAGCATAGTGATAGTTTTTACATGATGTTATCTAGGAGTTTTAGTTGATCATATTCATGGGAAGAAATTATATTAATTATTTCTCCCCCATCAATCATAACCCTCTTGATATGTGTTTGGCTAATGTGGGTAGTAATGAAAAGGGGAGGATCTAGACCATGTGGATGAATAGGGGGTATCTTCAAATCTTGTAAGGTGATGAGGGTATAAATTTTAAGGGCTCCAACTAAGGTTGCTAGAGTTTGTGGATCTTCATGTTTAACATCTATAGATTACAAGGCCTCCATCATAGCTTACAGTGATGGGGTGAGGTTTGGATTAACTCATATAAGGTCATCTTCACTAGTGTTTGGTGAAGTTATTTCAAAACTAACCTATGTATTAGTCTAGAGGGGTTGGATTAAGGTGTACCCAATATATAAATATTGGGCTTGGGTGAAGGTGTTTGAGCTTGGTTAGGTGTTTAGGTGGTGGGATAAGGGTATGTCTATAAGATGGACACCTTTGTTTTCACTTTATCCTTTTAGGCTTGTGATTGAGTGACCACATGAATGGTATGTATTTATAAAGGATGTGGGCTAGTGGGCTACCTCAATTCCTAGGCACTCTTAGATAAGAGTTCATGGATAGGTTGATGTGAGGTGGTTTCTTTTAATTTTGGCCTAGAGATGAGCTCATGGGAGGATCCTCTATTAACAAATCATCCTCATCACATAGTTTATGGATTATGTCTTGGAGAAATTTGTATTTATCTATCTTACTAGGTGTCTTATGGTATGATCAAATAAAATTATCATTGAACCATGCTAGATTTGAATAAAGATGATCAAATGTCTTGATGAGAGGTAAGACCAGGTAAGAAGTTTGGAGCAACCTTTTCAAGATGATAGAATACGACTCTAGAAAAGGTGGAAATGAGGTGGGAGTTTTAACTTTGATAGTTAGGGTGGATGATTTCTTAGGGGTAGGCTTGAAATAAGGATCTTTGGGTGGTGGAATGCTCTTTTTTGATGGATTTAAGGTGGATGGTTTGGAGGTTGATAGTTTTGAGGTGAATGGCTTGGTAAATATAGTTTGAGGTGTGGCTAGAAATTGAGGTTGGACTTGTGGTATTTTTTAGAGGATTGGTATCTTAATCAAGTTGTAAGGGTGAGGTCCTAATATGGATGAGGGATGCAGTCTTAGAATGGAAGGTAAAGTGGAAATGGGAGGCAAGGTGGTTTTGGATTTTTGAATCCTAGATGGTTTAGTTTTATTTGTTAGCTTGACTTATTCTTAGGTGGGTTTGATAGTGTCAAATATAATTTTAATGGAGGATGGATAATATTCTAAGTTAGAAGTACACCTAGGTCCTTGATGGGATTTAATGGGATAATGGAAGTATCTTTGGTTGCCTTTGAGGGAGTTGGTTTGGATAGTTTATTTAATGTTTGAGAGGTGGAAGATTTTATTGGCTTAGTTGGGTAGATGGTGTTGTCACTTTTAGAGGTTGAAGGTTGGGTATACAATGGTTTTTTTGATGACTCCTTCTTGGTTAGATATGGGAGCCTAAGGTGATGCCAAAATGTGGCCCGATCAAGGTTTGGTAGTGATAGAAATTATAAGTTTTGGACCAATCTAGAAAATGGTTTATAGATGAGTTTAGTTCCTTTAGTGTTGGACTCTAAGGATAAACCAAGTGGCTAAGAAAGTGGTATGGCCATGTTTTCCTTTTCCTTTATTAAAGGTTATAAGGCCCTAGTGGGTGATTCTTTCATGAAAAGGGTAGGTGAGGCAATCTCTTCCTTAAGTGTGCTTTCCAAAGGAAGTGTAGATATCTATATCATGGAATAAAAAGGGATAGAAGTGATGGTTTCATCATTTTCTATGCTTTACAAAGGAGAGGTTGTTGACTCCACTACCTCAATAAGTTGATAAGGGAAAGTAGTTTATTCCTTTGTTTTGTTTTCCAAAAGAAGGGTAGATGACTCCACTACCTCAATAAGTGGAGAAGAAGTGGTAGTTTGGGCCATGGATTCATTAACCATAAGTTCCTTAAGAACAACATTAACTATGTGAACATCATGTTTGTGGGATGACTTCACATTAGTATGTTCATTATTTACATAAGGTGGGTGGTTTAGGAATGGTTGTCTAACAATGTCAAGTACTTTATTGGGGTTACATTAATGTTATCCATCACAAGTTCACCCTTGTTAATCAAGTCTTGGATAGTTTTTTTAAATGTCTTACATCTATAAATATTATTTCCAATGACATAGTGGAAGATACACATTTTTTATCATTATATCAACTTGGTATAGGATGGGAGGAATCAAATTTTTGAGGTTGTTTGATTAGAAGAAGTTGGATTATAGATGACTTCAACAATTTTTCCAAAACTAAAGTGTAGGACTCCCCTAGTGGAGTATACTACTTTTGTACATATTAGTTTTGGATTTTATCATTTTTATTGGAAGATTTGGAGGGGTTAGATTGGTTTATAATTAGAGGAGAAGCCATTTTAAGCATAATGGAATTTATAGTTCCTTTATATTTTGTGTTGGTATTGATGTGGTTTGTGGGTTTAGAGGAAGAAGCTTCATTTGGTTTAAAAATAACATTTATATTACTCAATTTAACTTTCCCTTATCAATTGCTATAATCTCCAACTTCTATGCCATGGTAAATGCTTAATCAAAGGTTTGGAAGGTTTGAACCTGTAAGGTTCATGAGATATATTTGGCACAAGCTTGATATAAAAGCTCAAACAACTTGGGTTAGGGTAAGGAGAAGAAGAGTTAGTTGATCAATCCTCTCCAGTGGGCCACAAAGTCATGAATTAACTCATCCTCAAACTGCCTAATGGAATATAGGTTGGTGATAGAAAAATTATTATAAATATTAATAGAGAAATGGTCTACGAATTTTTGGGCTAGTTGGGTAAAAGAAAAGAGGGAGTTCCTAGTGATGACACTATAACAATCTAATGCATATCTAGATAAGGACATGGGGAAATTTCAGCAAGGAAGGGCATAATTATAATAAATTAGATAACATGAATGCATAAATGCTCTTATATGTTTTTGGGGATCTTATTTTCTTTGGAATGTATCAAATTTTTTAAGTTCCCATTATGCGGGGTATGTTTAGATTATGATGGAAGGGTGGATTGGCTCATTGAAAATATGGTCATATGATAAGAGATTGTGTGCATTAAAAATGGATGACTCTAGATTGGTCATCTTTTCCATCAAAATCTTGATAAGATCATTTTTTGGTGGTGCACCCCCATAATTATAAGGTATATTTTGTTGGGGTTATGAAGGTGCAACATATTGGTAACTAGTAGAGGGTTGGGAAGATGCCACATATTAGTAAGTTGGAATGGAAGGTTGGGAAGAAGGTGGAAGCATATATCCTTGTGGGTTTAGAACATACCCTAGGTTTGGTGCAATGTAAATTTGTTGGGTAAGAGGCATGGTTGGGTTGGTGGGTTGAGTATGTGTAATCACCTTAGTGCTAATGGATGGGAGCATAAAAGGTATAGAAATAACCAAATTTTGTAAAGGGTTGGAATATGTTGGGTTTTTAATGGCAAGTGGTAAGGATGTAACACTAGTGAAAGGCATATTAATGGTGAGTGGTGTTTGGGTTACCAAAGTTTGATTTATTCTTACATTGGAAGGGATAATTATAGTTTTGGTAGGGGTAGAAGGTTCTTCGGTATTGGTTGATGGAAGGGATTAGTATTGGGTGGTGGTGTTTGAAGGGTTATTAGTGGAGGAAGAATCTTAGGTTGCCATAGGTTGGGTGGAGATAGTTTCAACTGAGGTATCACCCATTAGGTAAGTTAGCATGCCATAGGGAGGTTCAACATAAGGAACTAAAGAAGGGGTATAATTATCTATGGTAGCAAGGTAGTTTTGGAGAGCCATGGGATTATTATTAGTAAGGGTGGTAAAATCAATATCTCCTTGAGAAAATGACTGAGGCATATCATGAATTCTAAAGTAATTGGGGGAGATTTTTGCATCCATAGTGTGCTCCATGGATGAGGAAGAAAAAGAAGATGGGTGGTTCGGAGGTGGTTCTTGGTTTTCTTGGTTTCTAACTTATCATCTTGTCAAAAATATGCAATGAAATATGGAATAAAGGTGAAAGAGGTCTCACACACTAAAAAATAAAGCAAACAAAATAAAATATTCAATAAAAATATGCATGCACTAAGAGTATGTTTAAATCCTATAATTCCTTTTATCTCACTTTTAGGATTATTCCTTAATTTAAAAAGTTATGAGACTCAACTTGGCTTGTAGAATGGGAACTAGAAAAGGAAGTCTAAAGATGGTTTTTGGTTATTTAAGGCTCTCAAAATTTATATTAAAATTTGGTAAGTGGTTTGATATTGGGTCATACCCCCTCACCTCACACATCGTATTGATAAGGATGTCAGGGGCTTAGCCAAAATATACCAAATTGAGTTTATACTCAGCTAGTGAACTAAGTTTTGGTTTCTCTCCTTGGTAGTGAAGTCCAAGTGGGATAGCCAAGGGTAATTTTTACCACTAGGTGATTAGATCCTAGTTATGCCTTATGCCAATGTTTGATGTTTTATTTGTATGAGTGATTTGGTATTGTGTGTGTGACAAAAAGTGATTTTCTATGATTAGTTTTATCAATTACTTTTAAACTATGTAAACTAAAAAAGCAAGTAAGCAATGGATGCAAGTTACTTTTAAACCCAAAGGAAAATTTTGATTTGTCTTCAATGAGTATAAGAAAAACTATAATGCACATAAATGTGTAATGAAGATGAAAGTCCTAATTCTAGGATGAATCTTTTTTTGAATTTTAGAAATCAAGGAAAATGAAAATTTTACCCTTTTCTAAGAATGTAAAGAAGATTAAAACTTGCTTTGGAGGAAATTTAAAACTAATATTTCCAATGAATAAATTAAATAAAGAGTTTTTAATTTCATGAAATAAATTTTCATTGGATGAAAAATTCACTGATGCAACTAAATGTCATAAACAACTATGAACCCAAGAAATCTCTAGGGTCTCATCAGGCATGCCATAATGTTTCACTATTTTTTGTGTTTATTTTATTTTTATTTTTAGAAAACAATTAAAAATTAAAATAAGGGTATGGTTTAGAAGAACCTATATTTATTTTCACACTCGTGATCTAGTCAATGTAGAGAACTCCTCTTTGGCTTGGGAGGATGACTTGTAATAATAAAGCATCTAGAAAATGGTTGATTAGAAAGATAGATGGGTGGATTTCCTAGCAAATGCTAGATCCAAGAAGTAATAGACTTCCTTAGAGGCTGTCAATCCACTCTTTAAAAAAATTAAATTCTAGAAAATGGAAATAGATTCTTGCATGAAGTAATAGAAATTACTAAAACTCAATGAAAGAAATGATTTTGAATAGAAATGGGTACTTTTAACAAAATATAAATAACTTGTTAAAAACTAATCCTAAAATATTTAAACCTAATTCATAAAATAGTTTGAGACTCTATGAAGTAATAAAAAATAAAAAACCAAAATTTGGGTGAAGGATTATAGGTGGAATTAGGTTGTTGTTTTGTGAAAATAAATCACACAATGATCAATGCTAGCCACTATGCAACTGATATCAGTTAAGGAAATTGATGTTAGTTAGAGGTGATAGATATTAGTTCCTATGGGTTATGGTTTTGGGTAAAATAGATGTTGCTCTAGTTTAAAAGAGGGCTTTATGGGTTGATTTTGGATTGGATAATGGTCATGAGAGCAAAATAGATTCTCAAAGGTATCAAACTTGGGGGTTTGGAACTCAGGAAATTAGGAATGGTCTATAGGTGTTTGTTGGAAGATGGACTATTTAGAGTTTTATAAATCCAACACAGAGATGGTATGAGGAGATATGGGAGTGCTACAATTAGTAAAACTACTAAAAACTAATAACTAAACTTGATATAAGTGTAAGTACTTAGATTTTAGAGTTTGTTGGCTTGGAGAAGTCCTAAGGTTGGATGTAATATACTTGGGATCCTAGAGTAATGTGGATAGAGTAACATTTCTTGACCTCTTTGAAGTGAGGTTTTGAGGTACTTTGATGTCTCTAGTTTGGTTTGCTAGTTTGCCTAGAATCTTGGATTCACTTAAGAGTTAAGATTCTCTTTCAAAAGACATTTCAACCTCCTGAGGTAGGGTATTTGGGTTACCTTATGTAATCAATGTAGGTCTTGGTCAATAGACATCAATTGAGGGGTGATTTATGTTGGGTAGGAAAGAAGTAGTCAAGCTTACTAAAATTATCTATGTGCACTTAAGATTGGTTGTTAAGACTATTAGAAATGGTTCAAGGTTATTTAAGGCCTTATTGATATGTATGAGGAATAAGTATAAGGGGTTATGGCATTAAATTTTATGGTGGGCAATAGTCATAAGGCTAGGTGTCAATCATTTAGCTATGGGTTTGGGTAGGAGGTGTAAATAAGCCTATTTAAAATAATTAACTAATTAAATTGGCTAAATGGGGTAAATGGGTGTTTTTAAGGATTTTAATAAATATTCTAACCCAAGGGGGCCAAAGGGGACAAGGGGTGTTTTTATAATGACTAGAACTATGTGGTGCATTTTTTTAGTGTTTACACCTTTGTTCTCCATAGTGTCATTGATTTATCCTCTCCATTTACAATTTTATTATCGTACATGTTTCTCTATGATATCCTATTTTAGTTTGAAGTGATTCTGTCTCCCAAGTTTCTTATTTCATATCTTTCACTTGCACTATTTTGGTGGCTCATTTATATCTTTCATTCAAAATAGGTAAAATGAAAGGATACTTAAAAACCTAGTGAGATTAAAAATTCCTTAACATGTCCCATTAGCGTGACTTCCTTATTTAAGAGTGGTTACAACTTTTATCAACTGCTTGAGAGATTGAATTATTAAAACTTTAAAAATTAGATTATTTTAAATCACCTATGTCATTTTAATTTTATATTATTAATTGCATCTTCTGATTGAAATTAATTAGAATCTTATTGAACATGATCTAGATCATAAGAAATAATTTTGTGTTCAAGTTGATCTTTTGAACTAATATTTCTTGTTAAAGGTTATTCTTCTTGATGTCTACTATAATATGACAAGGTATTTATCTTTTATGGACCTTTTATAATTTTTCGAACACATGAACTAAGAGTACAAATTTTGTATAAAAAGCACCTCTCAATATCAAATTTATAGTTTGAATCACCAATCCACAAAAATGCCTTCAAAGATGAAAATATCAATGATAATCATTGTAAAATGTTGTGGAAAATATATTTCTAAGATTAGGTAAACAAATTAAATATAAATTAAAAATTTTAATACCAATAATAACAATTCACATAATGTAATAATCCATTATTTGGAGAGTGTTCATATCATAAGGTCCATTAATATATGCCTAATATTGTCATGTTCTCTTTACAAATATAAAATAAGTCTTGATATTTTACATTTGATGCATGTTAATTGAAATGTCTATTTTTACAATGATTGGTGATTGAAGTCAACCAAACATTCTAAGTGGACGTTATGTTACACTCTTATAGAATCCAAAGTAACATGGACTTCACAAATTCATATGATTATAGGAAAAAAATTATACTGGCCTTCATGTTAAATTCTTACATAATTGCAAAAAATATAGTGGCCTTAATGTTACTACTTACTAAAATTTAAGCAATTTAGTGGCCTTAGTGTTACATTATTACTAAAATAAAAAGTTTTGTGGAACTCACAATCATTTTTTAATACTCATCATGACCTTTTTAACATGGAAAAAGTGTAGAATCTAGGTGAGAATAATATGTTTAGAAGTAATTAGTTGCTTCCACTTTGGCTATGCTAAGTAATTTTGGTTGGGTTGAATAATGTATCTAATTTTAGATAGAGTGATGTCTAAAAAAATGAGTCTAGATAGAATGATTCCTAAGAAAATGAGTCTACATAGAGTGATGCTTAGAAAATAATTCTAGATAAGGTGATGTTTGAATTGTGTCTAAAATCGTCTAATTTATAGTAATTCTAGATTATTTGTATAATTTATAAATTTATATATAGATTAGAGTGAAATAAAGTGGAAGATAAACATATGTTTCTAATATTTTAATTAGTTAGTATTAACTTTAGATTACGCATGAGGATAAGCATTATATGAAAATAAATTCACTTGTTTACATTTGAGTATTTTATGAACATGAGTTTAGTTAGTTAGATTTAGATTTAGTAGAGTATTTATTTTTATTATAAAGTAATATAAATAGAATCATTAAATTTATAGATTCTTATAATATTTAAGTTGGTTCTTATTTTTTAAGATGATTTATTTATACATAATGCACATAATAAACTCTAGTTATAATGGATTTCATGAATATTTAGTTATTATTCAATGTAGTTTTAGTTCCATTTTCCACCTATTTGATGCCACAAAATCAATGAACATAAAAACTATTCAATATGATTTTAACTATAATATCAAGATGATCAAGATAAGGATTGAACTAAGTTAATCTAATGGATTTTTTTAATATCCAAATGAGGATTAAATATTTTATTTACTTTTATGAAATAAATAGTAATTTTTTGTCTATATACATATTAATGTAGAAATAGAAATAATGTAAATGGATAAGGTAGATCAAATCTTTTTAAAAATATGAAAGTATTGTTTAAATATATAATGAAGGCTTCTACAAGTTGTGATTCTAATTTAATTTTCTCATCTAAAAGAGTGAATCGATGCCAGAATTCTATTTTAAATTACTTGTAACCTATAAATTCTTTGGAGACTTTTAAGCAAATTGAATTGATAAGTGTAAATATAGAATCTATGACCTTTCCTTCTGGCATGTGTAAAAATGTGAGCTTTGGAATAATGTATGTAACTCTATCAAACAATTAGAAAAGTAATTTTTTGTCTATTTTTATAGTTGTTAAATCCCTAATAGACATGTAATAAAAATGTGGATCACATGAAAATCATGATATCTATTTGAAAAAATGCCTCAAATAAATGTGTTATCATAGACTCCAATGATTTTTAGGATATGCATAAAATGGTGCTCTAGATAAGGTTTTGATGATTTTAAAATAAATAGATTAATGATGGTCTCATAGACTATAATAATTATAATATTACATAAAATATACTTATTTATAAGGCCTAAGAGAATTTTAAGAAAATTTAATTTTAGGAATAAATCTGAACTCCACTAAATTTACTAGCATCCTCATAGCCATTGCCAAAGTCAAAACTTTCGAATAGGGTATGGACATCCATCAAATAATAATCAAAGTGAAATTTTTGTTTGATATTCAAAAACATTAAATATATTTTTTATAGACTATGATAGCACCAAATCTCTAACACATGGTTTTCTCATACTTCAAACATCATAATATCCACCCATTCCACTTAAAATTAATTTTTCAGTTCGTTATTGATTAGAAAAGGAAGTCATGGGAAGAAATAGAATTTAAAATGTGAAAGGAGAGGTATGAACGTATGTATTTTTCACATTATAGTTTAAATCACAAGCTTATATTTAGTTTAAAACCACCAAAGACATATATGTGGACAAGGTATAAGGGAAGCTTGGCATAAATTTTGCTTGACATACCCCTCTTTTTATCTTAAAAAAAATGAGGCATATTTAATGCCTATATAATTTAATAACTCACAATAAATATTAGCATTTCTCATTATTTATTTAGTGAGTGCATTGATATATATGTATGTAAAATATGGAAGCATTTCAAAGGCATGGACACTATTTGATCTAATGAAACCCAAGGCCTAAATTTGATGGTCGTATGGCTATATTTAAAAAATTTAGTTACACAATACAATCAATTTTTTTAGATCTAATTATATGAAAGGTAAAATTTTAGGTAGATCATAAAAAACTATAAAGGATTATTATTATTATTATTATTATTATTATTATTATTATTATTCTCATGTTTCTTTATTCTAATATGAATTATATTAACATTTTAAGGGAAATGTTTAATAAATAACTATCATAAAAAATTCATGATAGGCAAGGTCAACTATCAAATTTAGCCCTTGTAACACTGATAGAAATTATATGATATAAAATTAGGGCCTAAATTTTATGGTCAACCCTGCCTGTCATGATATATATATATATATATATATATATATATATATATATATATATATATATATATATATATATATATATATATATATATACATATATATATATACATATATATATATATATACATATATATATATATATACATATATATATATACATATATATATATATATACATATATATATATATATATACATATACATATATATATATACATATACATATATAAAATTAGGGCCTAAATTTTATGGTCAACCCTGCCTGTCATGATATATATATATACATATATATATATACATATATATATATATACATATATATATATATATACATATATATATATATACATATATATATACATATATATATATATATATACATATACATATATATACATATACATATACATATATATATATATATACATATACATATATATATACATATATATATATATATACATATATATATATATATATATATATATATATATATTCTCATGTTTCTTTATTCTAATATGAATTATATTAACATTTTAAGGGAAATGTTTAATAGATAACTATCATAAAAAATTCATGATAGGCAGGGTCAACTATCAAATTTAGCCCTTGTAACACTGATAGAAATTATATGATTTAAAATTAGGGCCTAAATTTTATGGTCAACCCTGCCTGTGATGATTTTTTGTAATGACGGTTATCTATTCAACATTTCCATTCAAATGTTAATAGAATTCATAGTATAAGAAATAAACAGTAGATAGCATATATGTATTTATTATAATATTTTATAGTTTTTGATGATATACCTAAAAATTATCCTTTTGTTTGATACAATCTCCTAAAAAATTGACTATAATACAACCATCAAATTTAGGCCCTGTTTGGAGTTAATTGAGGTTAAAACTAGATATTAGATTATTTTTTGCATCTTGCCACATAAATTAAACTACCATTTGCCCCAAAGGTATAAATTACACCAGAAAGGGGTTGTAATTTTATGTTTTTGTAAAGTGGGATTTTTAAATTAAAAGAGTGTAAATTGGTAGTCATACTTAACTAAAAAATGATGGCCACTAATCATGTACCACCTTTTATTTACATATCATTTAAAAATGATAATATAAAATTAATAATAGTGGTGATGGTGGAAAATGAGGTTGTGTGTTCCTTCATATGACAATGAGTTATGTGGGGAGGAGGTTTTTTGTTTCATAGTGAGCTTGAGCAATGGAGAAGTGGTGGGGAAGGGCAAGTCCATATAGATTATGAAAGTGGTAAAATATTTCAAGTTGAGTTGGGTAGTGATGGTGAGGGGCAATGATAGGGTATTTCAAGTGATGGACTTGAATAATCCCAAGAATAAACACATGAAAATTTTAATGACATGTCACATTTGTAAATGTAATATGTAACTTCCACCAAACTATTTTAATTACCCAATACATTATTAAAACATGTGTCATATTAATGAAAACAAGTGTTAGATATCTAATTATTCTTCTAAAAATGTTGAGAATGCATCACGTGTCAATTTAGACGAGTCTAAAACTAATTAGATGAAAATTTTGACTATTTTGACTATTCAAATATTAATTGCACAACTCTAAAACCAATTATAAGAAAATTGGAAAAGGCTTATTGGATGAAACACACCTCCTATATAATATAATTGACCAATATATAATGTCATGTGTAAATAGATATGGATATAGTTATTTTTAAGCTTTTTCAATTCTCAGTAACACTAAAAAAAACCATTTTATTCATAATATTAGTCCTCAATTGTCTTTATTTAGTGACTAGAGGAAAGATAAAACTAGAAATAGGTTCACAAACACTAAGAATTTTGGGTAGTCTATTGGACCTAGGTTTGAATCCACACTAGTGTTTACATACTCTCTTCAAGTGTTATGGTAGTCTAATGTGTCTCAAATTATGCATCACCTTGCTTATTATATATTTAGTTTTGGAGGCTACAACTACCATTTTGAAGAGTTTAATTCAAATATGATTTGTGAACAAAATTTAAAACTAGGATATTTGGTAAAATCCTTATGTAGTGGCTTTTTCCACACTTAAAACAAGTTCAAAGAACATAACATATTCCTATACCACTTCATCCTTTGTTCATCAAGGTTACCAACTTGATTACACACTCTATATTGATTTAATCCATTACCCCACTTATAACTTCCCTCTTTATTCTAGGCATTCCTACATATTAAATTTGGTACAAATTTACCCCAATTTTGGCCATACCTACCACCTTGAGGTTGATTATAATCTCCATGATTATGATACCACCTTGATATGTAATTTTTGTGTGATGATAGGTTGGTGTAGACCCATCTCCTTTATTTACTTAATCTTGTCTATCAATATTCAATTTTTTATTTTTTGTGTTCATATCAAAAATATTATAGTAACAAGTGACATTGAATTTCTTGGTACATTTCAACAACAAACATTTGCATCTTTCATGATTTCCATTAGAAAATTCACATGATAATTTCATAAATTTCACCATATTATTTGTTTAATTATCCTTAATGTGACCCTCCATTTCACATGTGGGACACCACAATGGTGTTAACACCCCCTTTGTAGAACTTGTTGAAATATTCTACAGTTGTATCACCATTTTTGAAAACTGGGCTTTAATAAATAGGCTTAATCTTATATAAAAGTTCATAATAACTTTGATTTTGAGTGAAAAATCAAGTGTTTCATGCACATAAACAAAATTATTCATTTCGATTGGTATTATAAAAAAAAGTAATAATTCATTTAAAAACCATTTCACATGTTTCAATGGGTGAATCTTAAGACAAATTTGATAACAATGTCTTAAAATATGCATTATATGAAACATGATTTCATGTGCATCCTATTAGATCTCATTAAGGAAAAAAATCTCTCTTTTTCAAACTAAGGACTATTAAATTCATTTATAAATTAATTATTAAAAATTTTAAAATTGTACCATAATCTTATTTTGGTCATACTTTCAGTACTAGGTATGCACATAATCCAAAAATGTCATCACAAATTTCATATCATTTTTCTATTGCATTTTGAGTCCTTTCATAACACACAATATCACATTTATGATTGTATTCTATGGCATCCTTGATCCCATATATTATTTTTACTTCATCAAATATTTGTATATAACTTTTAGATGAGTCGCCACTCATTGTTGTTTTTATCATTAATTATTTATCCCATGTTCAATACCTCTTCCTAATCCACTAGGATCCACTCCTCTTTTAGTCATAGTAATCCCTAATCTCCCTTATTTATTACTTCTATGAATTATAATTTTGGGGTTCACTAATTATCTACTCACTCTACCCTATGGACCTTATGTACTAGCCACTCTTGTTTGTGTAATATCTATATTCTCCACTTTGATT